>CATIWK010023939.1:0-15607 GCA_949634005.1 Mallotus japonicus | reverse complement strand
CTCGTAATTTTAATGTTTAGTAATTTGATTTTAGATATATAATATATAAATTCGTATTGGAAAAAATATTTTAAAAAATATATTATTAGAATAAAATTATAATTTTTATTAAATATATTGTAATTTATTTAATAAATAATTTATTTTTAATTTTTGAATGTATAATTTTAATTTATAGTTTATATTTTTGAAAATTTATTAAGTTCGTTTAAGCTCGCGAACAGTTTATGAACACCATGTAAGATAGTAAGCTCGGCTCGTTTATAAACGAACCAAGCCCAAACTAGCTTAAGCTCGGCTCGATTGCTCTATCCTCATATTCTTTGTGGTAGGCTGGATTTTACAATACAAATATATGTATTTATATAAATGAAATTAAAATTATTAAATTACTATTAATTTAATTATAGTTGTTAATATTATATAAATATTAGTATACAAAATAATCAATAATTATAATTAAATAAAATAAATCTAACGGCTCATATTTTATTTGTATAAATACAAAATGTTTTTACTAAAGTAATATATATATATATATAACCTCCAAATAAATTTTGGATATTGTATTAATTAGGGAGGTTAAAAAGGATAGAAAAACAAATGTTTTAAGGCTATAGAAAAAAGAAACCATCGATGTACAATCATTCTATTGAATATGTTTGATATGACAATTTTTTTAAAATTATTTATAAATTTAAATTTATAAATTTAGTTTAAATAAATAATTTTAGTTAGTAGTGTGTGTTAAATATAAATTTATATCATAGTTTGTGGCGCGATCTTTTTCGTGAAGCTTCGATCAAAACAATTCATGTGGTCATTTCAGATCATCTTCCTGTTTTGCTTATCTCTAGAACTATGGAGAAGAGGGTGTGGGTGCGTAAATTTAGATTTGAAAATATTTGGTTGGAAGCCGAGAATTGTCGAAGCGTTGTTGAGAGTTCATGGATCGCATCTTCTCAAGCAGATATTCAAACAAAGTTATCTTGTGGTGTTGCTTTGATGGTCTGGGGTCGTGGGTATGAAAGGAATATTCGAAAAAGGCTAGATGCTGTTAAGCTCAGAATGTAAAGGCTACGGCTCATATCGGATGATGTGGGTATAGCGGATTTTCACAAAGCTAATTCAGAATACCTTGACCTGCTGGGCTCTTTGGAAACATTTTGGAAACAACGAGCTAAGGTTCACTGGTTACAACATGGGGATTCTAATTCCAAGTTTTTTCACTCTTTTGCATCCGGTATAAGAAAACAGAACAAGATTGAGAAACTGAAATATAGTTTGGGTGTTTGGCGTGATTGGCAAGGAGGGTTGGGTGCTGTCATGGAGGATTATTTCAATCAGTTGTTTATTTCTTCTAACTCTTCTTCTTTGGAAGTGTTGGATTGTATTCAGCCGAATATTTCTCAAGAGATGAATGATGCCTTAGTAGTGCAGCTTTCTATGGAGGAAGTTTATGATGCAGTATTTGGGATGCACCCAGACAAATCGTTGGGCAGAGATGGTATGAATCCAGCGTTCTTTCAAGCTTTCTGGCCTACTGTAAAAGAGGATGTGATGGGGACTTATGTGGATTTCTTTCAGAACGAATTGCTCTTTAGTGGTTTGAATGATACCTCTATAGTGCTGATTCCGAAAAAGCAACATCCTAAGAATATGTCTGATCTCCGACCAATTTCACTTTGCAATGTTCTCTACAAAGTGATAGCAAAGATTCTTGCTAATCGTCTGAAAGTGGTGTTGCCTCTGCTTATCTCAGATTCTCAAAGTGCGTTCGTGCCAGGACAGTTGATAACTGACAAAATTCTCATTGCTTTTGAGATCAATCATTTCCTCAAAGGAAGTCACAAGGTAGATTGGGAGTGTCGGCACTCAAGATTGATATGTGTAAAGCGTATGATCGCTTAGAGTGGTTGTTTTTACATGATATGCTTCACATATTTGATTTTAGTAATAAGTGGGTTTCTCTCATTATGGCTTGTGTTGAATCGGTGAAATACTATATTGCGGAAGCGAGTGGAGATATTGGTCTTATTGTTCCGCAAAGGGGTGTACGCCAGGATTGTCCGCTCTCTCCGTACTTTATTCATTCTATGTGTGGAGGGTTTTAGTTCTTTGATTCATAAGAGAGAGGTTGAAGGAAGGTGGCATGGTTGTAGTATAGCTCGTGGACCTCCATGTATCAGTCATCTTTTCTTTACAGATGACTGCTACTTATTTTTTCACTCAACAGTGGAGGAAAGTGAAATGGTTAAGGGGGTTTTGTTAGAGTATGAGAAGGCTTCTGGGCAATCTGTCAATTTTAGTAAGTTAGTTGTTCTTTTTAGCTCAAATGTGAATGAATCTACCCCGCTAAGATATTTGCTCTAGGCTCCAAGTTATAGCCACTAGCGATCAAGGACGTTATTTGGGTCTCCCATCAATGATTGGTAGAGACAAACAGTCCATTTTCATGTTTATCAAAGACAATGTTTGGAATTGGTTATCAGGTTGGCGAAGCAGGTTGTTGTCTCGGGCTGGTAAGGAAGTTCTCCTTAAGTCAATCGTTCAAGCACTACCAAATTTTGCAATGAATGTCTTTTTGTTGCCTCTTGAGCTTTGTGGGGAGTTGGAACGCATGTTTAATTCCTTTTGGTGGTGCAGTAATGGTAAGGGTATCAGATGGCTTATATGGGATCACATGTGTGTTCCTAAAGAAGCAGGGGGGTTGGGGTTTAAGAATTTGAGAAATTTTAATCTTGCCATGCTAGGGAAGACGGGATAGCATCTTTTAACAGAGCCAACGTCTCTTATTGCTCGGCTTTTTAAAAGTTGATATTACAAAGATAATGATTTTTTGTCTGCTCATTTGGGAAATAATCCTAGCTTTGTATGGTGTAGTTTGTGCTCTGCTCAGTCCTGGGATATGAAACGGATTGGTTTAGGTGAGGATACTGTCATTGGATCTGATTCATGGGTTATGGGGGCTGAGAATGGTTTGGTGCACACTATTTTACCTCCTGAATTGGTTGGTGAGAGAGTTTCTTCTCTGTTTTGTACTAATGAGCAAAAGTGGGATGAGGAAGTGATCCGAGATTTTTTTGAGCCTGGTGATGTTGATCTAATTCTTAGAATCCAGTTGCCAAGGAGAAAAGTGAATGATGCGTTTTATTGGGTTCCTGAACTATATGGGCAATACTCTGTGAAAAGTTGCTACCGGATGATTCAAGGAGAGCATATTATTCCTTTGAGAAACGTTTAGAGGAGAATTTGGAAGCTTTCCGTTCCTGCAAAAGTTCAAAATTTTATTTAGAGAATGATCCATGGTGTTTTACCCACTGCTGCTGCGCTCATCTCTCGCCGGATTGGTGTTGATAATTTATGTAAAGTTTGTTCTCAAAATGGCGAGTCAGTGTGGCACACTTTTTTCGAATGTTCGATTGCTCAATAGGTCTGGCAAGCCTCGGGGTTGGTTATGGGGCAGTTGGTGTTTGAGCAAGAAGCGAATCACTCTAATAGATTGTCTCAGTGGATATCAGGTTTGTTAACTAGTTTTTCCCTTGAAAATTGCTATTTATGGGCTATGCTTTACTGGGCATTGTGGTTCAATTGGAATGATTGCGTTTGGAACTCAAAGGGTATGAATGCAAACCAAATAGTAAATTTTGCAGCAGTTAGTTTAAATGATTGGCGCTTGGCTCATATGGGAAAAAGAGGGCATTTCTCTCAGAGTAGTGTAGGCAACATCAGGGAAGGATTATTGAAGTGGGAAATGCCTACCGGTGATACTATTTCAGTTACTGTTGATGCAGCTATATTGGAGTCTGATCATCGGGTTGGTTGGGGTTGGGTTGTCAGAGATTATGTTGGAACAATGCTCTATGTCGTTGGTAAGTCAATCTATGCTAGTTTATGTCCTCGGGAGGCTGAGACAATTGGCATTCGCGAGGTCCTTGGATGGTTGAGGGAGAAGGGTCTGGACAATATAGTTGTGGAATCTGATTATCAGGTGACCATAAACCATCTTCGGAGTTTCTCATGTATATCTCTATGGTTTTATTTTAGATGAATGTAAACTTTTGGCTTCTGCTTTTGAAAATCTGTGTTTTAGATTTATCAGGCGATCTGCGAATAGGGCAGCTCACTCTGTTGCTAGAATTGCTCTTTCTATGACAAACTGTATGGAGTGACATTTAACCCCTCCAGATTTCCTAGCTGATGTTATTGTTTCTGATATTTCTTAATGAAGTTTCGTTTCATTTCAAAAAAAAAAATTTATAAAAAATTATTTTATTTAAAAAAATAACATATATAAAATAAATGTTATAAAAAATTAAAATTTTTCAGCTTTAATTTTTTACATTCGTTGCTGCTGATATTGGTAAGTTTTTTGATTATTTTAAAATTTCAATCCAAATGGACCTATAAAAAGGATAAAAATTTCTCACCACCTATTTTTTTTCATATAAAAAACAAAACCAAAAATTTTATTTAAGGGAATTTAAATCCCTAACCATTTGAACCGAGACGTGTTGATTCTCAGCTTTTTTTATTTTTTTTTTGCAAGATAATTGAAGTTAATATGAAGATATTTTTGAAAATGTTCTAAATTTCCATATTATTTATTAAAAATGAAAAAATTAATATTTCAAAAAATGAAAAAAATAATTTAATGTTCCTTAAATTAAAATAAAAAAAAGTCGGTCACTGAAATTATAAAATTTCAAAGGGTGGCATACAGCAGAGAAGCCCATACCGCAAATAATAAAAAACAAAGAAAAGAGTGTTTAGGCTGTGGTGGACCACACGTCTCGTCGTTTTAACGCAATATCAGTCTCTGCTATCTTCACAGGTAAGAGAAAAATTCAGCTCTCGTTCAATCAGCTCTACCTATTTTTCACTCCTATTCCTTCCTCTACTGACACTGTTTTCTTATCAATTTTCTCTTCGCTTCTCAAATCAACATCAAAAACAAGAACAAGAACCAAATCAATCAACATAAGATTTCAAGAACAAAGAACAAGAAGAACAAAAAACACGATGTCGTGGCAAACGTACGTAGATGAGCATCTTATGTGCGAAATCGAAGGCAATCATCTCAGTTCTGCTGCCATCATTGGCCACGATGGCAGCGTTTGGGCTCAGAGCTCTACCTTCCCTCAGGTCTTCTTTTACTTTTAATCAAGCCCACACTTCCTCTTTTGATCCATTTATTCGGCTTCTGTTATTTTATTTTTAGTAATTGTTACATGGGTTTTGTTCTCTAGCTTACGATTTGATCTTGCTGTTTTCTTTCTTGATTTATTAGTTTTGCGTCTGCTGTTTCTTGTTATGATCTGATTTATTTAAGGTCCTTCAAGTTGAGTTCAGTTGGTTGATGGGTGTGCTTGATCTTTGGAT
This sequence comes from Mallotus japonicus, assembly GCA_949634005.1. NCBI lineage: Eukaryota > Viridiplantae > Streptophyta > Magnoliopsida > Malpighiales > Euphorbiaceae > Mallotus > Mallotus japonicus. Next base: position 10,225 of record CATIWK010023939.1, on the reverse strand, counting down.
TAGCTTCTTAATTAAAAAAACTTGTGAATTCTCGATTTTGTTTCTGTTCTAAATCTTGTGGATGGCTGCAGATGGTCTCAAATCACATCTTATCCTGTTAGTATTATTATGCATGTTTGTCTTCTTTGCTTAAAAAGTATATATTTTTATATATGGATTAAAAACTCATGCTTTTTTTTTTTTTTTTGATGTTTGGTTTAGTTCAAGCCTGAAGAAATCACTGCCATTATGAATGATTTCAACGAACCTGGATCACTTGCTCCAACTGGGTTGTACCTCGGTGGCACTAAATACATGGTCATCCAAGGCGAGCCAGGAGCTGTCATTCGAGGGAAGAAGGTGATAATTAAACTCATATGCAGCGTTTGTGAAAGCTTTTTTTTTTTTTTTTTTTCGCATTACGTGGTATCCAACATTCACATTGTTCACATTTAGCGTGATTAATGTAAGCATACAAAGAATTGCCTGGTCTAAATGTTCTTTCTTCAAGTTTGTAAATGCTGAACCATCTGAATTTGCATATTTCTGCAAGTTAGTCGCTTCAAAAAATTGGAATACGTCTTTACTTAAACAATTTTGAGCTACTGTTGTTTTAGGTCTGTTGGCATTGGCTATTGGGGGTGGATTTTAAACAAGAAAGCACATGCTTTAGTGATTTTGCAGTCTGCAATTGCATGTGTGCTTATAAAACTCTGTTGCTTACAAAATTATACACTCAGTGTTTGATACATTTGGGATACTCTATTGCTTTTTTGTTTGCAAATCATTTCTTGTTGTCTTATTAAGTCTTGATCGCCTCAATTTCAGGGACCTGGTGGTGTTACTGTTAAGAAGACAAGTCAGGCCTTGATCATTGGTATCTATGATGAGCCAATGACTCCAGGGCAGTGCAACATGATCGTCGAAAGGCTTGGTGATTATCTCATTGAACAGGGTCTGTAATTTTCATATTTGTCCTGCTATTTATTGCGGTTTTCTTGGCTTCCATACAAGCTTGCATTTACCCACCTGCTGTAGGGATGGGTGAATGCAGTGAATAATATTATGAAATATTAAAAGTCAAGGGAAACAGTGTGTGGAAAGACAAGGTTTGGTACTTGTTAAAGTGAATGGATATGAATTGTACTATGTTTGATTATGCTATTCTGATGATTGTGGAGTGAAGTACTTTTGTCTTAACTACAGTGGGTTTGATCTTATGGGTGTGGTAATTTGATTGGAATGAACTTGTAAGGAAATTTCCATATGCTGGGTTTCTTCAGGCCATTCGGTCTTTCATTTTCATTTTCTTCTGCTGCCCTGCCACAGCTGCCCAGCATTTTGGCCATTGATTTTTTATGGTGGGCCAAATTGTTGGTGCCTGTATGCTGGAAAAAATGTGGTAGAAAATGCATTCGATGTTTGAAGAGGGGGGTGGGGGTGGAGGGGGCAAGGGTGTTAAATTGCAACTGCCAAATCTTGCTGAAAAAATCGTGCTTTCCAGGCCGACTTACATCTATACTTTAGTATGCAAAAGTTGCTGGATAGGTTTTTTATTGCATGACTGGTGATTTTTTTATGGCGTTGGATGTTGAAGATCAGTAGCAGAAACCTTTAAATTTCATAGGAGAGAGTAGTCCTGATTGCCATCTTCAACACCACCTATTACTCCACGGAAAGTAATAGCTCGCAAGTATCTCATATTGATTCCCTGGGAATTTCTTTGCGGTATCTGCTCGATAAACCTTCCTTTTGCCATTACCATATTATTCATGAGAACTTGCAAAAGCTTTCAGGATGAACCCAATAGTGTGCAACTAACAATCTTCAAAATTCGCATGGGATGAACCCAACAATTTGGCAATTTGAGTAAAGACAAATTTCAAATAGTGTACAACTATTTTATTTAAGTAAAAATGATCATGCCCAATTAATCAAAGGGTAACATCCATCTAGCGTCAAGAGACATTAACAGGTCAACAGTTCAACACAGGAATTTTGCATTAACTACATGAAAAGAAAACTATAATCAGCAACAGTTGTTAACTTAGCGAATAACTAACGATAATATTAATAATTTTCACATAATCACACTATAAACACTCTTTTAAGGAATAATATATAATACATCCAATAACCGGATAATTAGTTACAGAAAATGTCATGACATCAACACAAATGTGAAAAGAAAAATTCAATGTACAGTTTATTTATTTTATTCTGATCGTACATAATCGATGGGAGTTCACATTTCACCAGCCTAAAGTCTTCGTCTTTCTTTATGCTTTAATGGCCTTGTGATGTATTCTATATATTTATATATACCTGTCAACCATCGTTAATCTTCATCATCTCCTAATATTTCTCTTCATTCTTTTATGTTCATCAACTTTCATTGATCTTGATCCTGTTAATTGCAAAGTACATAAATACAAAGCTTTTTAACTTGTTTAGTTTCTGAAGGAAGAAGAAGATATATATACATATATACATATATATATGTATCAAACAGAAATGGTTGTGTTATCTCAAACAGACATAGATGAGCTTCTTATGGTGCAAGACAAAGGCTTTAAACTGTCTCTTGTCGCCCTCATCAACTACAGCAACGACAGTGTTCTGGCTCAGACCTCTACTTCTCCTCAGGTGGATGCATTAGCTATTTTTTCGTGTAATATATGCAAGCTTGGCTCTTTCTTTTTGGATAAAATTTATGCTTAATTACTTTGTTGGGTATTTGCTTTAGCTCAAACCTGAAGAAATTGCCACCCTCATTGATGAGTTTGATAGACCTGAAGAATCACTTGCTTTGACTGGCTTGTATATTGGTGGCTCCAAATATGTATTCAGTTCGAGCCAGGACAATTCATCATGGGAAGCAAGGTGAAGTAATCAACTCTACGTACCTTATTCGATTAAGCTTTTTGTGCTTCTTGATCATAACTTATTAATTAATCATGTTCAGATGCTTGGTGGTAATGATGATGCTTATATTACTATTAAGAAGAACAAGCTGGGTTTTATGATCATCGGTGCTAGTGATTATCTTCTACCAATATGCAACTCGCTTGTCGAAAAGCTTAATATAAATATAAAGAAGATGATGTTGCAAGAGACAGATAGGCTAGTTAAGATGTCTGAAGCTAAAATTAAGACCGCAATCCTTGACAGCCCTATCAATCATGTTGCCCTCATCGGCCTAGACGGCACCATTTGGGACCAGACCACCAATGTATGTCTTCACCTTATGTAAAAATCTATACGCTGGTTGCACATACATTTCCATGGTTATTTATTCTGTTCGTATATGTATATGCTTTAGCTTGAGCCTGGAGAAGTTACAGTCGTAATGGATGAGTTTGATAACCCTGAACAATCACTTGCACTGACTGGGTTGTACCTTGGTGGCTCAAAATATGTTGTGATCAGATTCGATAAGGGAGACACCATTATGGGCAGGAAGCTGGTAATCGACTCAAAACTTCAATCTTTGAGTACCCTCAGATTTTTTTTTCTAATTAATCAATTATTTCGTAATTCTCCTTGTTATTTTTGTTGTCTTCAGATGAGGCATGATGATCTATCAGATGATTTTGTTATTGTTAAGAAGACCAAGCTGGGCTTTATTTTTGGTGCCCATGATGAGAGCCTCTTCATGTGCAACATGCATGTCGAAAAGCTTCGCAACGACATCATATCTATTGGTCTTTAATCAATCTCTACACTTGCCCAAGTTATTTGTAACAATTCAGTTTAGCTTCCATTTACCCCTCTTATGTTGAAAAGTGTCTGAACTACAATAACACAAAAATCGTTGTACTTGTAATGAATGAACAAAATCAGGGTAAAGATCTGGTTTATTCCCAAATCCACCTTGTGCTACACTTGATCTGCACACAGCTGATATCATGACTGCAGTTTCTGAAAACAGTAATCATACACATAAAAGGCTGAGAACCAATGTAATCTCATAAGAGAGATGGTAATATATTGTATGCCATCTCTTAATAGCTGCCAAAATATTGTACAAAACTAATAGCAGGCAAATATCTTACACCAGTTGCAGACATCTTACATCAGCTGCACATACTCCTGCATCAAAAATAGCTTCGCACATTTTGGCAGACTTTACAATCAAGCTTCGTTATGCATTATGAAAGTTCACAAGTGCAAGGAAAGTCATCAGAAGGAAACTTGGACTCCATGCAGAAACTCCATTATGCGAGGATGAAGTTGAAGCCATTGCTGTTGTATTGCTTGTTGCTGTTTTGTTGGTCCTATGTGATAGTAGCGTAGCAATTTTAGCACCATGAATTAATGGTAATCTACAAAAAGAATGCTGGTTGTCCTAATCTAAAGACTTACCCAGTGGTCATATACAAGCAATTATCATAACCTGCACAAAAAGATACAAGTTAATAATGTGAACATTAAGCGATTATGCATTATGATATTGTTATGGCTGTTAAGAATTGGGGCTCTGCAAGGCTAAACCATGTATAACCTCTGCATAGAAAAGGAAGGGCAGCACAAATCCGAACATGTGAAGTGAAAAAAAGACAAACAAAGATAGAAGGGTTCAACCAAATAGAGAGCGAGCCCATAAGTGTATATACTTACTTGGATCCTTGTCAACTTTAATTCCTGTCCCACCAAAACTGCAAGCAACATCAGTAGCCCCATTTTGCTGGTAGTAACTGTTGAATGCAAAGGATGCATGTGATACCAGAGTATCTGGCTCAAAACAAGGCTGACTGGGCTGAATGGCAGAACAATCCACATTCCCAGAGCCACATGCCCAATCAATGGCATTCTGCAAGTCCAGTTGAGAAGCATTATTCGAAGCAATGCACCATGTTGTTGTTGTTGTTGTTGTTCCATTATAACTAGTAATACTGGTGTTTTTTGGCACATCAACGACACCTCTTCCTGTAAAATCCAAATTGTAGACACTAGTTCCACCAGGATAAAATAAACCCCAATTCCTCTCAGATTCCAAGCCAGGCTTCCTATTCTCATTGAACAATGAGAAGATGTAAATATCTACCGCCTCTCCAGGCTTCGCAGGAGTACCAGAGTTATCGATGACGTGACGAATCAAATTGGTGTTGTAAGTCTGGGCATTATCAGGAGTAGCTGCTGTCTCCTTTGGTGACCCTTTGGATGGCCAGCCTGTCTCAGTGACCATAACCTTAATTGTTCTGAAATTTAGAGCCATCAGGGCAAAATAAAGTGCATCAATCTGGGCATCAAACATGTTTGTGTAAAGCAAACCAGTGTTTGGATCTATCACTTCTGAGGATGACTCGAATAGAGCATAATCCAAAGTTACATTGCTTGGAGAATCTCTATAAGCATAGTAAGGGTAAATGTTAATCATAAAAGGAGACTGGTTTTCAGCAAGGAATTCCAACATGGGCTTCAGAAAAAAAGCATGGCTGCTATTAAAAGCCCCAGCAGAGGGCGGGAATGAACGAGACAAAATCCCAAGGGAATGGGTGCTTGAAACTTTAATCCTTTTATGCAATCCAACCTTTTTCAAAGCTGTGAGGACATTATGCATGGCAGGTACAACTAAGGCAGAGGCGTTATTAGGGCTCTCAGTGACTTCAGCACCAACAGTAATGTATGTGATCTTTGTTGCAGGGTAGTAAGGAAGAATGCTGTTCTTCAACCATGAGTCTGCATTGGATTGAAACTGGGACAGTGCTAGTAAGTCTGAATTTGGAACACCAACCATAAGTTCAACTCCAGTGTTTGCAAAGGCCTTGAGAACCTGGATATTAGAATCATAAATCCTCAAATATTTAATGTTTTGTTGTTGAACAAGCTGCGCAACTTTATCTGGTATAGGAAGGTCGTCAGCGTTTCTTCCATAGCAGACTCCTATTGTGCTTCCTCTGGAAAATACTGCAACAGAAAACTGAAATGAGTCTCTGTTTAAGCTATTATCATTGGCCACAATATACAACATTCTTCTGAACATCAAAGCTATCAGCATCAATTACCTGATCATCTTCTGAATTTTAAAAGTTAAAACTAACAACTCTAGCAATAAACAAGAGTTGAAAATAATCATTGCATGTCAATGAAACAAACCAAAAAATGCCTTTAACTGAAAGTAATTGTATGGCCCGTTTTTTGTATAATCCCTGAGATTGCTTTCACCCAAAGATTGACAATGCTCTCAGTGGGTGTTGCTTCTCAGTTCATTAATACAACCACCATATATTGTGCTCAATACAAAACAATAGAGTGGTTGACACTAGTCAAACTTCGATAAAGATTGATTTAGATAAATCCCTGCATAGCAAGGGGAAAAAAAAACTGGTGCAGGCCAGGGCATTAATGGCTTTGGATAATCCTCATCATTCGAGCGAAAAGGAGTTCATGAGATCACTACTGATGTTACTCTTCTCAAACACCAAATTTTATCAATACCATTACACCAAGTGATTATAAATTCCTATATTATAGTACAAAAAAATAGATAAGTTCATACATCAGAGAAAAAACAATTCCTAGCCAAGTATAGTAAAATCTATCTATTAGAATGTTTATTAGAAGCCGAAATTATAGACTTTAAACTTAAATATTCAACACTATAATGTCTTGGCTTCAGCTAAACACGAGTTCCAAATCAGCTGAAAACCACAAGACAAATCGAGTTCAATCATAGATTGTAATACTTGTAATCATATGAGTTAAATATAAACAAAAAGATAAAACAAATTATAAGGGGACCACGAACATAAATATTGCAATCTAGCTGCAGCTGAACATGAATATTGATGATAGCCTACCTAAAAGAATAGAAAATGCAACTACTAGTTTATCAAACGCTTAAAGGAATACATTCATTAAAAGATATCTTAAATAAACAAAAAATGTAACTACTGCTACTAGATTACTAATCATTGAAAGCTTAGTGGTTCATGAACTCGCTGCATTTAGTATTGTTTTCCTAAAATACTAACCGTTATCACAATTTTTAAAAGGAAAGGTACAGCATTGTATTCCTTATCCCAGAGACAAGAAATTGACGACCTTTGTCTAGATTGAATTCAGAGCATATGTAATAGATTAATACGGTGATTAGTACAATTGCTGACAATGAAGCGAATTCTGAGTTTTTAAGATTCGATTCTGAAGCTGTGAGCTCTAAATTTCTACAAAAACACAGCTTAAACCCGTAAGCAAAGAAATTGAGAAAAACAAGAAAGCAAAAGGGAAAAGCAAATGAAAAGAACCAAGAGAGCTGATATTAAGCAATAATGAGAAAGAATTTAGTCTAAATTATAAAGAAAACTCATGAAGATTTGTACACACAGTCCAAAAGACTAAACATATAATCTGCATTCTTCTAAACATAAGAAAGAACTGTTAAAAATCCCCAAAAGGTAGCACCGAAAGACATATAAAAAGAGCTAAAAATCTGAAACAAAAACGGGGAAAAGAGACCAAAAACGCCCAAGAACCAGAATGCAGCAAAGAGACCAAAAGGAGCAAAAAGAAAGAGAAATGAAGAAGAATAAAACATACCCAGACGAGTAAGCAACAGTGAGATAGCAAAAATAAGCTTAAATCCTTTAGCCATTGCTCACAAAAAACTGAGCTTCTGTTAGCTACTATGCAACAAAGTTAGAATCTTTCTACTCTGCTCTTATTTGCAATAATAACGTTGTTGTCGTTGTTGCGTGTTGGAATCTTATAATAGAGTAACGTCTCTCTTATCTGTCCGAAAAGCTTCTCTCGGAGCTCGAGAGAAAGAAGAGGTAAGAATGGGGTTGGCTACTTGGCTTTAGTGAGTGTACCACCAGTGGAATTGCAACACTAATGTGGTGTCAGCACCAGACAATGATCGGACCGGAATTCAGACGTGTTTTAATGAAATAGAGTTAATAGAAGCGTCTCGATTCCGCAAATCTTTAGCATGTCTGTTCCCCTCCGCACCCAGCTGACCCAAAATACTATTTAAACGGTCCATTTTTAGCACACAATTAACATTTCTTCTTGGGACAATTACTATTTGCCCCTGAGGTTTGCTGTATTGTATTAAGTGGTCCCTCACCTTTAAAAATTATATTTATTCGTCCCTCACTTTTAGAGAAATAAATTAAATAGTCTTTCCATTATATTTTCTGTCAAATAGCCGTTAAATAGTATGAAATGACCAAAAAACTTTCAAACTCTGCTCTCTCATAACAACAATGGCCAAAAATCAATATGCACTGCTCTTGCTTTCTCTCTCATAACAACAATGGCCAAAAACACGAAATAAAAAAAAATCAGAAACCTCTCAAATCTTTCAATTATTTATCCCTTTACTCTCTAGCTCCAAAGGTACAGACTACAGAGTATACCCACAAACACTACATCAGGTATCGAGCTCCAGGAATCGCAGAATTTAGAAGATGGTAGGGCGGAGACCACTACTGTTGTTTCTTTCAGGAACCACCATCGCCACCTATCCCAGCACTTGCTGTCGTTGCCTCTCTTGTCCTAGAGAGGATCATTCTGAGCAATAGCCCCAGCATCATCAGCGCCACCTTTCCTCTCCTAGCAAGCAACACCTGCCTTTCCTCTATTTTTTTCAGTAGAAGCATTTTCACCGAGCTCCTCATAGAACCTGAAATGCAAATTCTCATTCATTACATCCCAAGCAATTAGTTGTCTTGAATATCTTGAAACAATATAATACTTTTATTTACACAAAAATTGAATATTACTCTGTGAATCAATTTTAAACAAAAGCAAAATCAAAGAAAATGGATGCAAAAAGCTTACACGAAAGTTCATTTTCACATTTTCACTCAAGATCAATAATTCCATACTATTAAGAAAAAAAGAAACAAACTTTCTTGAAAACAAACAAAGAATGCAATCAACAGATCAAATCATGATCAAGTTGGGTTCTCATTTCCATTGAAATTGAACTGTGGAAGCAGCAATCAGAAGCTGAAATTGCAAGTTGCAGAGATCTATCTATCAAACCCAATCGCGTAAGACATTATGGCAAAAAAAAAAAATCATGTAAGACATGTTGTTGAATTGGGGTTGTTGCATCATTCCCAATTGCTTTCCTTTTATCTCAGAAAAACACCATACCAATTTCCACTTACAGATAAGATCATCAATTCAAACTCCAAAATTCCTAAAAAATAAACTCTCGAGCAGCAGCAGCAGCATCGGTTTATATATTCTGTGTGCTAAGAGATCCAAGAATCAAGCAGCAGAACCAAGCTCAAAATGCTCGAGGCCGTTCAACTGAATTGCTCGATTTAAAGCAGACCCATATCGGAATGCTGCCGGAAAACATAAAAATAACATAGACAAGTGGGGGAGATGTGTCAACCATGACCATATACATGCACCTCTTTATTTCTTCTCCTTTATAGTATCTAATTCCGGTCCACCAAACATCTGCAACCAACTTCGCATTTGTTCCTTGATCAGACCATCACATTTGTTCTTTGTTACCATTTTCACCGGAGTTGGGTACAGATGGGCATTTTGCTGGTTCTGTATCTATTAGATCACCATATTTTTTTTGTCTTGGTATGCCAATGTTGATCAATAGGATATTGAACACAGAGGTAAAGAGGGACAAGATGAGTGATGATAGAAGAGATAAAGACGTGGAGGCGGATGTAGTGGAGGCGTGGAGGCGGATGTAGTGGCTATTGATGATGGTGGCCGAGATGATAAGTATGATATAAACCAGAGGTAAAAATGGAATATTAAAAATATGGGCAATGATACATAAAACGGTATTTATGACTTTTTCATTTTTTTTTCTATTTTACATTTATTTTCCTTATTTTCTATTAAGAAAATAATTAAAATATTGACAGAAGGATTATTTAGTGTAACGGAATCAAACGTGAGGGATAAATAAATATAATTTTTAAAAGTTAGGGACCACTTAATACAATACAGCAAACCTCAAGGGGTAAATAGTAATTGTCCCTTTCTTCTTTTGTTTTTTTTTTTTGTTTTTTCCCTTCATTCCTTTTCATCTCTTGCTTTTTTTTTTCCTTCAAAGTAAAAAAGTAAAAAACAAAAGGTAGAAATCTATGTTTTTTTTCCATTGGATGGGTTATCGTATTTGCAAAATAAAGCAATGAATCAAATTTATAATTACCTTTAAAAATATTTATCTATTTTAGTTATATTACATTCATCAATATCAATGGTTAAATCCACTCACAACTAGTCATCGTTTTTTCAGTTAGAGGTGTGTAAA
>CATIWK010023936.1:0-18946 GCA_949634005.1 Mallotus japonicus | reverse complement strand
CGACAGTATGACTGCTGTAGCTCGATTGACGTTGAGTCTCGGGGCCGGTCTTCTGTCAAACATGGATTAAGTGGATATTTTGGAATTAAGTGAACCTGATGACTAGAGAGGTTTTGTGTGTTGAGGATGCGGACTTTTAGGGTTCTACTCCATTCCTCTACTTAAATTATCCGTTTTTATTTATACGTATAAAAACGTGAATTGCAGCATATGTATGAATTGCATGTATATTTATTATATTAATATAAATATACTATATTGATGTTGAATGTCTGTCATTAGGGTGTATGTATATATATAATAATAATTCACTCAGTGAGGTCTGACCCCCCTTAATATTTTTTTCAGGGAGTTTTTCTTCCTCAGACCTCAGTACTAGACCTCTTCGCCGGTCTTCTTCTGCCCCGGCTAGATTATGTAAATTACTTATTTGAACCTTTGTTTATACTCTAGAAACTGCAATAGTAGTACTTGAATGTTGTATTATATAATATTATTTTTATAACTGAGATTGTCAGTTTAATAGTTGTATACTGTTGTACTTTGTATTTTGTTATAAGATCTTATTTTATTAAATAAAGTTTTAATTACTTGGTATTTATATGAGTTATTTTATGTGTGTTTTATATTTAAGGCTTGCTACGGGTTCTGGTTATAATAATTCCTGTTCCCTAGCGCCGGTCATGACTCCCCGGTTTGGGTCGTGGCAACCTGTATACACTTTTATTTACTTTTAGTTTGTTTGGTAAGAATTAAAAAAAAACATAAATCTACAAGATAAAAAAAAATCTACAAGAAATAAAGAAGAGGCACGATGCATCTCCTTTATTAAAAGTAGTCATAAATTTGCGCTTTGCGCAAACTGTAAATAATATAAATATTTTAAAATAAATAATTAAATAATTTTAATAAATTAAAAACTACAAATTAATAAAATATAAAAATGAGAACTTATTATTTTTTATTGAAAGTTCATATAAAATAAATATAAAAATGGGTGAAAAATTATATATATATTTTTTACTTTTTAGATTAAAAAGGTGTTTTTATTTGTATAAAAGAGGATGTTTCAGTTAAAGTAAAAGATATAATATTCTTATGAAAAGGAAAAACAATGTTTCAAATGTAATAGAATTGAAATATTTTATATCAAATAAAATATATGTATTTTAAAAAAAATGGATTTTTTAAATATTTTTATAAAAAATTATTATGAATTTTAATAATTTAACACACAACTTTTTAGGGGTGAATGCTAAATTATAGAGAAGGACATTGTCAAATTTTTATCTTAGTAACTTTTAAGCTCAACATATATATATATATATATATATATATATATATATATTTGTGATCGGTCCTAACTTAAACCAATGTATTACATTAATAATTTGCTAGATTTATACAAAAAAAATATATTATATAAAAAAATTTTAATATAAGTTAAGTGATGTTTTTGAATTCAAATGTATACGTTGTATTATGCATTTATTTGTTTTACTATTATTTTTAATTGATTAAATGTGCATACAATGAAACCAATCGAATATGTTAAATATGTCTATACATTTCATTTTTATCTATACATATAATTTATTATTTAGTTTAATATCTTGATTAATTAATAATTTTTATCCTGAAATTATTAATTTACAAAAAATTTACTCTGTGGAAAATGAAAAAGAGAGAAACATTACATTTCTCAGTAAAAAAATTAAGAAATTAAACGAAAGAATTTTCTAATAAGTGATAGTGATCAAACTACAGAATTTTCTTAGTTGGCTGATAACATAAGACTAATTATTTATTTAAAATTTCATGAAATTGCTCTCTTGACTTAATGGGTCAATGGATCAACATAGTCATTTTACAACGAATGCAGAAAATTATTTAATAAAAAATAGTGTTGAAAAGTATTGGTAGAGTGTGGAATTGTCATCCATGGCAAATGTTAATCTGTTCACACTTCAAAATCTATATATCAAAAAAAAATCTATATATTAAATTAAATATCACTTTCACTAAAATTTTCTACATCAAGAGTTAAATGATGAAAATTAAATTTAATTTGGAATATTGCAAGCCGCCTCATATGTATGTATATGTTTATTTTATTTTATTTTAAAAAGATTGTACGTCCAAGTCATGATCATACCTCGACCCGTTTCCCGATTATATAATTATAAAGGAACAAATCATCTTAAGGTCCCTGAACTTTTCGATTTTGTTTCAATTGATCCTTATTGAATTTTTACCTTTAATTGAGTTCTCAAACTTTTATTTTTCTAATTTTTACATCCTTAATTTGACGTCCGTTAAATTTGAACAGAATTTCCGTCAAATTATTGCCATGTCATATTATTTTAAATTTGAACTTTTTGAATTTCGTTTGATAGGTCCTCAATGAATTATTACATTTAATTGAGTCCTTGAACTTTTATTTTCTGATTTTTATATCCTTTAGTAGACATTTACAAAATACGCATCAATAAACATTGTGTAATGCTATTTGATGAAATTTATACTTAGAATATTTTTTATTTGTAAATTTAAATTCGACTCGAGATTAGCTAGAAAAAACTCGAGTTCAACTCAAATTTAGCTTATTTTTTAATTTAATATTTTTAGTTATTTAATTTTATATTTAAAGAATAAAATTTTAATTTACTTTCAATTATTAATAATAGAAAATTTTATATTACTAAGTTCACATTTTTTTTTTATCAAATATTCATATATCAATATCCTTTGATTTATAAATTTATTTTATATGTGTTATATATTAATATAGTGCCATAAAATTTGAATAATATAAAGTATAATTTAAATTCAATCTTTTTCCATATTAATTTTTAAAATAAATTTATAAAATAATTTAACTTAATTTTATTAACTAAAAAATTAACTCAATAAAATTTAAGTTATATTTTTAAAATAAATTTATGAAATAATTTAACTTAATTTTTAAAAATTATATTACATATAAAACTAAATAATTAAAATATATTTGCTAAATTTGAGTGAAACTCAAGTTTTCACAAGCCAATCTCGAGTTATTTACAAATAAAAAACATTTTACATGGTATAAATTTCATTAAATAGTTGCATCACACAATGTTTATTGAGATGTGTTTCATACATTCTTCCTAAAGGATGTAAAAAATCAAAAAATAAAAGTTCAAGTACTCAATTAAATTAATAATTCATTAAGGACATATCGAACGGAATTCAAAAATATGACGTGGCAATAATTTGACGGAAAAACTGTTGAAGTTTTAACGAACGTCAAGTTAATGATGTAAAAATTAGATAAATAAAAGTTTGAGGACTCAATTAAAGGGAAAAATTCAGTAAGGATCAATAAAAAAAACCAAAAAGTTCAGGGATCTTAAGATGGTTTGTTCCTAATTATAAACAAAGGCTCAACTATTATTGCTATTCCGACAAAAAAAAAAAAAAAAAAAAAAAAAAAAAAAAAAAAACCCTATCATTGCTATTGACACTTAGTTGCGTCTGTATCGGCGTTAAATATTTAGGGTCTAATAGTTATAAACGTAATTATTGAGAGAATATCGGTTATAAGTGTAATAATTAAATTGTTAATCTTGTAAACAAAAGTAATGTATAAGTTGTGTAATTATTATTTTTTTTTAAAAAAAATATTATTATATATGAAATAATTAAAATAATATAATTAAATTAATAAATTATTAAATTTTCATAAAAAAAATTAATTTTTAAAACATCAAATAATTAAAATATTATTAGAAAAATTTCATGAAGATAAAGTTATATAAGATATGTTTATACATTCTTACACATAAAAAAAGAAATAAAAAGAAATAAATTAATTTATATATATATATTTTATAGATTTGATTTATGTTTCATTATTAATTTATAAATGGGATAAATACAATTTTGATTCCTGTGATTTTATCTTTTAGCAAAACCAATTCTGTAGTTTTTTTTTTTTAGCTTTTAAGTATCATGTGTTTTACATTCTTTTATAGTTTAATACCCTTCTAACTAATATCATCATTATCTTATGAGAAATTTTAATATAATATTAAATTTCAATGATAAATTTATTCTAGATATGATATACTATCAATCTAACCAATTGGTTATTTTTAAAAATATTGTAAATTTATTTTAAAAATCATTTTTTATTCATAATTAAATTAAAAATATACCTAAATTTAAATTTTTTTGTGAGTTTATTTTAGTTAGTTGAATAATAGGGTACTAAAGTGTAAAATAATGTGAAAAATAATGTGAAACACATGATACTTAAAATTAGAAAAAACACAGACGTAATTTTGTGAAAAGGCAAAACCATAGGGATCAAAACTTATTGTGATCAAAACCCGTATGTGCACGGATTGTGAATTGTAGTAAAAAAATATTATTCCCACGAGAATTGAATATTGAATACCAATTTTTCTACTCATATTCCTAACCAGCAAATCAAATAAAGTAATTAAAGAAATCAAAGTATAATTATAAACAACTGAAATTAAAAGAAAATCAAATGACAAAAACATAGAGCTTAGGTTTAGTTTCACTATTTTAATCAGATCATGAACACTTTAAATATTGAACACCTTGATTCAGTTAAGGGTAATTGTTCTAAAATACCTAAGGCTCTCTCGAGCTCAATTAAGTGTGTTAAGATTAAAGTTTAACATACTCTAGTGATTAAGAAGTTAATCAAAACTCATTAAGCTTTGTAACAATTAGTGTACCCCTGAAGAGCTCGCCTACTCTCGTGGTCTAGTGGTTTAAGTCCTATGAGTCTTAAGCTGGTAAATTCCCCTAATTCTCATTGGTTAATTTACCCATAAACACGCAATCAAACAAGTCTGGAATGATAATAGAAAATTAAGCACAACGCATAGAATTAACTAAAAATCAAATTAATAAAAGATTTGTGTTCAATCACATTAAGGAAATAGCTACTCTTAACTTAAACCCTGAAAGAAAGTTTAGCCAATCATTGCTTTAAAAATTACAAACATAAAATAAATAACAAGAGAAGAAGAAGAATAGAAAAAACTCCTTTTGAAAGTGCTTCAATTCTTCAATTCTTGTTCTCCTCCTTGAGCTCTTGTTTGTAGTTTTTGGGGTGTTTTTCAATATGTCTAATACTCTTAGTATCCCCCTTATATAGGCATTATATGATAGAGCCCTAATTACTTGTGAATTTCTCAATCCAAATCTGTGAAGGAAACTTTTCATATTCGGCACGGCCTATGACAAAGTTGTGCTTCAATTCATCACTTTTTCCAATTTCTCACAGAAAGGCACACAGCCGCAGCATGGCTGTGCTTAGACTGTGTCAATATTTCTTCAATTTTTCAAAAGGGGTAGAGAGTGACATGGCCTACAGCATGGCCATACTACAGAGTGTGACACGGGCTGTGACACGCCCATGTCATGCCCACGCTTGATTTTTGCCTTCAATTTTTGAGAAATCCTTCATTAAATTACCTACAAATGAGGAATAATAAATAAAATTAAAAATAATCCTAATTGAAGTAAAATTAAACGAAAAACATTAAAAATCCTAATTAAAACTCTAAAATAAAAATCATTCCTAATTAAACTAAAATTCCTAAAATATAATTATTATCAACTTAAAATATACGTATAAATTACATTCATCATTTCCCCTACATGTAAACCTTGCTTGTCCTCAAGCAAATCAACACAAATGAATTTACTCAACCACAACCAAAGACTTTAAACTTCCAAGATATGCAATCTCAACAACATCAAACACAAAAATGTTTATTAATGAGGATAATTAGACAAAAACTATCTCATATGCAAACAATTTAGAAAACACAACCCAAGCACTAACTTATGTAAAGATTTAATAGGCATTAAAATAAAACAAAACAATTTTCATGGAAATATCATGGGATTTACAAAATTCAATTTTTTTTCTCACTTTGTGGGTGTGTTTTATGCTCCATCTCACAATGATTTGCTTTGCTTTGGTGAGTGCATTTTACGCTCCATCTCGCTTTTTTTTCTTTTTCTTTTCATGGCAAGTGCATTTTATGTTGTCTTGCCTTTTTTTGTTTTTTTTTTTCAAATTCAATCAATAACCATTTTTTTAGAAAAACAAACTTGCCTACATCATTATCTTAAAAGCCTTGCTTAGATTATAAAAAATAAATTATTTTCACATAAGAATTATGTTCAACTATCCTTAACAATAAACACTCTCAAATCTAATACTATCGAAACTACACACTTTTCCATTCATGGTCCCTAATCATAAAATGAGTAATCCACAAAACAAACGAGGAAAAAAAAATTAGTGTGTTGAAATTAGTTGAAAATTAATGAATCCTATGATTTTGGTTTTTTTAAAGAATTTTTTTAAAAATTTTCTAATACGCATGCAAAATTAAAGAAAACACACAAATATAAAACATAAAAACACAATCCTAACATTTGGCATCCTCCCCCACACTTATCCATGGCATTTTCCTCAATGACAAAAATATTAAAATTAGAAGAAGAAAATGAGGACTTCTTGGTAGCATAGGTGGTATGCCCTACATGTCAAACACATATTTTGACATTGTAAATAATCCCAAATGGCAATAAAGAATATTCTTTTCTCTAAAGTGTTTATTTAATTGAATATTCACCCATTAGCATAATGTTAAATAAATCTATTATTAAGAGTTGATAATATGAGTGACAAATTTATTTAGTACATATGCTATAAAATTGTTCGTAGTCAATAAATTAATATTTGGGTAATATTAATTTGACTATCACCTCTGTCTATTTTCCTTGATTAGTATGTGATACTAATAGTAGGAGGTAGTGAGTCTCATGCTACTTGATATGAGATATCAAAATAGACATGTGGATACTCATGTGATGGGTGGATCAAACATGACGTTAGATTTGTGGTCGCGAGGATATTCACTTATAGTCAATGATCACAATCTAGGTCATAATGGTGCATATAGTCCTTTGACCTGAGGTGACTCGGTCATCCACATCTAAGTGTTTAGAGTTTATTAACGCTTACATACATGTGTTAATCACACATGGGTATATGGCATGTGGTGGCTGTAGTCTGTTAAATGTAGGGATGAGTGTTCGACAAATATAGGATTCATTGCCTGGAGTGAACCAGGATAAAATCCTATGCCATCTAAGTTTGTTCTTGATGAAAAAGTTCCTGGCCATGTCAAACATGACAGTCTGAAAGAGTTTTATTGCTAGAAAGTGTTTCTAGTATTTGTTATGTTTTATCAAGAATTAAACTTGAGATGAGGTCATATGATAAAGCTATTAAAGTTTGACTAAACCTTGACTCTAGGCTATATCGGGATCTTCTAATAAAGGGATTTTAGTGCACGGTAATTATGACCAAAGGGTTCATGTGAATCAATACATGCATTCATTTCTAATTGGATAGTTGTGATATCGATGCTAGAGGTCACTCACAACTTATGAGAACTAAATGTGCATAACTGGGATTTTCACATTTAGACTTGAAAAGAGTTTCAAATAATATCAAGTGTTGATATTATCTTCTCATTGCCAATTAGACATGAACCCAGTAAGTCACACCTAAAAGAGTTTCACCAAATCATCATCAATGTTAACCTAATTATTTATTAAAGTGTTTAATCAATTAATTAAGATTAATGGAATTGGATTTATGCTTTAAGCAATGATTCTAGCATATCATGAAATCTAATTTCACCAAGGGGTTAATTTTTAATTTATAATTAATTAATATGAGATATTAATTAGAGTATTAAATTAATAATTTATGTTGTTTCTTATTGGACTTGGATTAATGGCCCAAGTTGTTTGGCCCTAGGCCCAAAGGAGTTTTGGACCAAAGATTAATCCAAGATATTGAGAAAGCCCATGGACCTAATCCATGCCCATTTGTTATATGGATTGGGCTTGGGCCAAGTGTTGGCCCAATTACTAAGTTCAAGTCCATGTGTGTGTGAATGGACAAATTTGTCATGTTAGGCATACATTATCTCTTATGTGTATAATGTTGACCATGGCAAATGATAAGGATTAAGATTGGTTTATTAGGCTTAGCATATTAGGTATATTATCTCTAATGTGTAAAATGTTGACCATAGTTATGATAAGGTATATATCTCATTGTTAAGTGTAGATAATGTATGTAGACATATACATGAGATGTATTAATTCTCTATATAATTCTTGGTGCACTAGATAAGTATACAAGTTGTATACTTATCATGATGAGTTGTATACTCATCATGATAAATCATATACATGTGATGTAAGAGATTATGTCATTAAAGTTAGCTTTCTCTACCTATAAATATGTAACTTAAGAAATGTTCTTAAGGTTAGACAATTGAGAGTTTTGTGTAGGGATAGAAAAGAAAGAAACAACATATACACAAAATAAACCCAAAATATACTTGCAAGAAATTGAGTTAGTGTAAGACTTGTGAGGGTCACTAGAGAGGAAACTTGCAACTAACCAAATCAAAGCAAGTAGGTGACTTGGTGAAGCTTTGATGTTTCAAGATAAAGGCCTAACACTTGGGAGGCTAAGGCATATGATTCAAGAGTTGAACCTAACTACATCAAAGCTTGTAGATACTATTGTGGTTTATATCAAACTTAGGAGTTTGTAAGTATTCCTAAACTTACAATTTCTAGGTTGTTATTTAAATGTTGTTTTAATATTTAGCTATGTGTTAAATGCAAATTGGATTCTTAGGATTGGAATTCTTCATGTGATGAAGGGTTATGTTAGGTAAAATTTTTGAAATTTGCTCTACTTAGGCTTGTGCTCACCACACAAGCCTTGGATGCCTATATAGCATAACCGATTCCTTTCACTTCCCTAGTAAGCTTTTTCTTCCTTTTGTGCTCTAAATGCTTGATAACCTATAAAAGAAAATAACAAAAACTAAGAACAATAAACGAGAAAACCAAACTAAAAATAAACTTAAACAAAAAAAATAAATCAAAACACATTGGGTTGCCTCCCAAAAAGTGCTAATTTAAGGTCATTAGTTTAACCCCTTGAATATGTAGTATCACGTTTGCAACCAAACATGAGAAAGTATTCTTGGAAGTATCTTCCTTTCCTTTCTTTTTCTAGGCTTCATTATGCCCATATAATAAAGTGCGGATCCACATGCTAAATCTTTGGTTCTAAAGTTACTTAATGAATGTACGTAAGGCTTCTCATGCGGATTCTCAAACAGTCCAACACCATTCATAGATCCCTCATATAGGCCTGTAATATGTCGTGGAACATATGCATTGGTATTTATAGATAGCTTATCTTCATCCCAGGTAGCTTCAAGGAATGTTAGAATTTTCTCATCCAACTCACTTTTAAATTGAGTTGAGTGACATTGTACCTCATCATCCTTGATGTCTATAGATTGATTCTTACGCTTAGATACTTCTTCAATTTTGTCGGTGATAATCTCTTCTTGCTTAGTGTGGCATAACTCAAAAGTGACTTTATCATCTTGACTCAAAGTGTTCTCATCATCTCATGTACTTTCTCTTTGTGCCTGTGGCATTAAGTAATTCATGGGTGCACATAATTGAATTTTTTGGAGCATGCATTTTAAATTTATGCAATTTAATCTAATTGCAATTTGATCATCTTTAGAGCTTCTTTTTGTGCATCTATTTCAGACATAACTTGCTTCAACTTAATCTTCAATAATTGTTTTTTTACCTTCTTAGTTTCCTCTTGAATGATGTTTTCCAACATTGCCTCATGATTTAACTTAGACTCTTATTAATAACTCTAAGTGTGGTCCAATTGTAATGAGGTCGTGGAGGTGAATATGAATAATATGGGCAATACTCCCCATTGTGGTTCTCTCTATACCAATTACACACTTGGTACATGATCTACATTATATACAGCTGGGTCATATGCATTAGACCTCAAAAAGTGATAAGAAAATTCATCATTGTCCATGATAAATTATTTATCAATACAACAAAAAATATAAAACAAAATAAAAGAAAATAAAATACTAGTCTAAGATAAGTAAAAATAAAATTAATATCAATATTGGCAATCCCCGATAACGGGGTCAAAAACTTGTTGCGTTCAAAACCTGCAAGTGCACGGATTGTGAATTGCAGTATAAAGAGTTATCGTTTCCTTGAGGATTATATATTGAATACTAATATTCCTATTTAAAATCTTAGTTAGCAAATTGAATATAAATGATTTAGAAAATAAAAATATAAATCTAAACAGATTAACTAAGAGAAAATCAAGTAATAAAAACTTAGAGCTTAGGTTTAGTTCCACTATTCTAATCTAATCATGACCACTTTGATTTTAGTTAAGAGTAATTATTCTAAAGCACCTAAAGACTCTCTTGAGCTCAATTAAGCATGTTAAGATTAAAGTTAAACCTACTCTCATGATTAAGTTAATCAAAACTCATTAAGTTCTTTAATAATTATTTTATCCTCGAAGAGCTTGCCTACTCTCATGGTCAAGTGGTTTAAGTCCTACAAGTCTTAACCTAGTAAATTCCCTAACTTTCGTTGGTTAATTTACCCATAGACATGTAAACAAGCTGGCCAAGAATGAAAATATAAAATTAAGCATAACTCATAAGTTTAACTGAAAAACAAATTAATTAAGAACTTATGTTCAATCACATCATGAAATAGCTACTCTTAACCTAAGCTCTAAAAAGAGTTTTAGCCATACATAATTGTGGTGACAATCACAAACATATTAAAAGAATAAAGATGAAGAAGAAATATTAGATGAAACTCTTGAATCTTGCACAAATTCCTCTTCAATCTTCATTGAGTACTTGTGTATGGCTTCTAGAATGTGAATGAATAATTCTTAGATTCTTCTTAATATCCCTTTATATAGGAAAGCTTGATAGAAAAACTGACTGCCTTTAAATTCCCAAGTCCTTTTCCAAAAGGAAAGCTTTTTTTTGTTCGACATGGCCATCACACGGCCGTGTCTTAACCTATATTAGATTGCGGCTTTCTAGCATGGCCATAACATAGTCGTGCTTGTATTCCATTCCATTCATCCAGATTGTAACATGGTTTGGCGTATAGTTGTATGGCAACTATGTTGAGTCTTTATGAATTCTTCCAGTCGCACACATAGTCTGGCACATGACCATGCTGCTCCTGTGCTGCTTGATATTCGAGGTCCAGTAGTAGACACGGCCTCCAACATGGCCATGTCTCAAGCCGTGCTCCTTTATCTTCCCTTCCAGTGCATGGCACGGGTACAAGCATGCCCATGCCATGGTCATGTCACTTAAAAGCTTGGATTTTTGGAATTCTTTATTATATTTTCCTATAATAAAAAGGGAACATTAATTATTAACAAATAAAACTTCTAATTAAACTAAAAATAGGCTAAAAACTAAAAAAAAAACCTAATCAAAACTCCAAACTAAAAATATTTCTTAACTAACCTAAATTCTACTGAAATAAAACAATTTAATTATTCAAAATTCATTAAAATTCAACTCAAATATATGTAAAAATTACATATATCAAAATTGTACTTATCCCTTTAAAAATAAACATAAAATAATGGAAAATGAAATATTCAATAAAATAAATTTTTACAGGCCTTTACCCTAACCCCAACTAGGTTAACAAAGATACATAGAAATGAGGTTAACTGTTAAGGGGTTAATTTTTAACCTCAATGTTTTAAAGTTTGCCAAATAGGGTTAAAAGGGGCTAATGCGTTATATGAATAACATTTACTTTCCTTTAACCTCAATCTAAACATAGCCTTATATTTATAATTATAAAGATATAGAATTACAATCAAGTATAACTGATGTTATTTAATGTTAGTTGTAGATAACAACTAGCTAAAAATAATTATCACAACAAACTAAGTGTTAGCCTTATTATTCTCCCTCAAGTTGAACAGGTTTAGCAAAAAGTTTCATCTTGTCTTTGAATAAATGGAACTTCTGTTTAGTCAAGGAATTTTTCAAAATACCAGCAAGCTGATTAGCACTAAAAAAACATATTTGAAGCTCTTTCTTAGCCACTTTATCTCTTACAAAGTGAAAATCTATCTTAAGGTGCTTTGACTGAGAGTGAAAAATGGGAGTAGTTATGAGATAGGTGGCTAAAAGAAAACAACACCAAATAATAGGAGTATTAGAAGAAACAATACCTAGATAACCCAAAATAGATTTCACCCATTATACCTCATAAATCGTGGTAGCAACAACTTTATACTCAACTTTACTGGAGGACCTAACAACCGTTTTTTGCTTTCTAGATCTGATGAAATAAGATTATCACTAACAAAAATGAACAAACTAGACTTTCTATCCTCTATGCTTCCACTACAATTAGCACCACTATAAGCTGCTATTAAACTAGAATAAGAAGGTTAAAGAAAAATACCATGTGGCATAGTGGATTTAAGATAACATAAAATACGTTTCACCGTTACCCAATAAGACTTAAATGGTTGATGTATATATTAGGATACTCTATTAACCAAAAAAAAAATGTTAGGCTAAGTCATTGATAAATAGTAAAGCCCCCAACAATGCTTCAAAACAAATTGGGATCTGAAAAGGCAACATTATTGGTGGAAGTTATAGATAATTTTAGACAAGAAGGAGTTGATACCCCTTTAGCCTAATGCATGTTTGCCTAGTGTAACAAGTTTTGAACATACTTAGATTGAGTTAGTAGTAATCCATTTTTGCACTATGAAGCCTCCACGCTTAGAAAACAATTTAATTACCTCAAATCCTTCAAAGAAAATTTTGGATTGTAATGAAAGAATGATCAATTGAATAAAGGCATTATCATCACTAGTAACCAAGATATCAACAACATATATAGTGAGTTGTCAGTTTTAGATCCAAAAAAACCAAGAGACATTAAAGAAGTAGTGGGCAGTTATACCATTACCTAGGCATATGTTTGAGACCATAAATAAATTCTTCAATTTGTAAACACAATGAGAAAAAGATTGACAAAACCCTGAGGATGAGTCATATAGACATCTTCATTAAGTGAGTTATGTAAAAAAGCATTTGACACATCAAATTGTTTCACATTCCATCTTATCAAAATAGCAAGTGAATGAATTAAACTGATTGAGGCAAGCTTCATAACTAGATTAAAAGTGTTTGATATAATCAATGCCAGGGTGTTGATGAAAGCCCTTAGCAACCAAATGTACTTTATAGTGTTTAATCATACTATCTTTATCATATTTGATGCAATAGACCTATTTACAACCAATCAGATTCATTAAAGAGGAAGGAAGGATAAGAGACCCAGTCGGATTAGCAAGCATAGCATTAAACTCATCTTGCATTTCTTTTTCACTGGTAAAATGATTTTGCAACTTGAGTATAACAACTTGGTTCTATAGGCTGAGGAACAGAAGAGTGGAAAACTCTTGGTTTTAAACTACCAGTTTTTTATTGTATAACCATATGATGCTGTGAATGTGAAGTACTTGGTTGGGATTGAGACTTTGTAAGGTCTACAATTAATGGTAGATTGAGAGAGTTGAGATTATTATGAAAGATAGACAAGATAGGACTAGGAGTGGTAAGGGATAAAGTTTGATTTCAAGTATGAGAGGTAGGGTTGGTGGGTGTAGAGTTGAGCTGGTTTTGTAGATCATATGTTGGTTCAGTGTTTAGAGCAAGATTGGTCGTCAAACTATGTTTAGTGGCACAAAAATAGTATCTGAAGTGGATAACATAATACTAGGAGCAATATCAATATGCAACTTGAATAGGAAAACCTGTTCATAAAAAATAACATGGCGTGAGATGACAATTATTTTAGCAGTAAGATCTAAACACTTGAACCCTTTATGAATCTTACTATAACCTAAGAAAACACATTGTTTAGAGTGAGGTGACAATTTATTAGCTAAATATAGATAGAGCTAAGGATAGCAAAAACATCTAAAAAAATGAAGATTATCATAATTCAGACTTTGCTTAAACAACACATGAAAAGGATTATTGTTAAGCACAGGAGTTGGTAAGTGATTTATAAGATAAATAGTTATATCACATGTAAACGTCCAATATTCATTTGGTACTGATGAATGTTATAACAAAGATAAACTTGTTTCAATGATTTTTCTATGCTTACACTTAGCACAACTATTTTTTTTAGGATTTTAGGATAAGAGGAGTGTTGAGTTATTCCATTTTCAAGAAGATATGAACTAAGGGCTTGAAACTCACCTTTCTAATCAGCCTGAAAAGATTTTATAGGTCTCTAAAAATATTTTTCAATAAGATACTGAAATTTGATAAACATATCAATAACTTCATATTTATATTTCACAAATTAAATCCAAGAATATTTACTAAAAATGATCATAGAATACAACATAATATCAACTACCATTAACAAAAACAACTGGTGATGGGCCCAGTAAATCCAAAAAAAATTAAATCTAATAGACCTTTAGCTTGATACCTGGACACTGAAAAGGGCAATTTATGACTTTTGCTTACAGAATAAGCATGACACAAACTAATGTTTTTATTTTCAATAAAGGAAAGTTTATTATTATTCAAGACTTGACGAATAGTCTTGAAATTAGGATGACCCGTATGAGAATTCCAAGTAATCAATGTGTAAGTAAAGGCACGAATAGGAAAGGCATATTGGTTTGTTGATTTAAAGAGCATGGAATACAGTCCACCGTCATTCTGGCCGATAAGAAGCAAATCCTTCAGGTGGATATCCTTGACAAAATGATTAGGAAAGAATTCAACAGAGACATTGTTAGCCTTTGTAAATGAGGCAACTAAAATCAAATTGCTATAAAAAGCATGAGCATGTAAAATATCATTCATAAGAAAGGATTAATTATTATAATAACATTTAGATGTACCAATATGAGAGATAGAAAGGGTTTTACCATTGCAATTTTTTATTTCATTAGGTCCCTTGATAATCAGAATAAGAAATAAAATTATTAAGATCAAGAGTAAGATGATGAGTTGCTCCGGTATCCATGATCCATGATCCATCATTGCAATTGTGGAGTGACATTTGAGGAAAAATTAATAGCTGGTTTAGGAGTATGAGAAGGTTGCATCACATTCTTCAGAACCCGTTGTGTAGGGCTTTATTTAGCAAGATGGCCATAGCCATGGCAGGTGAAACAGGTTAATATGTCAAAATAAGAACCATTCACAGACCCACTTATAGAATAACCCATGGAGTCATCAGGACTAGAACCCGAGTATATATCCATTACAATGAGAATAAAAATATGCTCTTCCCCCACCTCGATTTTAACCAGCATGACCTCCAGAGAATTTTTGTTGTCGTGACTAGCCATTAAAATTGTTGGTTTGATAACTAGCGAGATGAGCAGTGGGTGGTATAACCCTAGCATCTTTCAAAGGAGAATTTGTAAAAAGAGGATCCTCTTCACTTAGCAACAAGCCATAGAGATCATCATAAAAAACTAGATCCAAACAATGTTCAAGACTATGAACAAAAGGAAAGTATGGCTTTCCCAAGCCATTGACTTTAACCTGAACCAAATCATTTAACTTGAATCAGATCATCTTCTAAAAGTGGACTACGCAAAGCAGTAAGTTGATTAAACATCCCTTTTGTACGTTGTATATAGTCTCATTGTTTTCCATTTACTGTCGGTAAAATTTTGATTTAATTTTTCTAATATGTGCCCTTGACCCAAAGGCATAGGTAGTTGAGAGTTTCTACCAAGCATGATGTGAACTCATTGGTCCAATCACCTGTTGGACAAAGCTTTCAGTCATAAACTCAGTTATCCAATCGAGAATAAGCTGGTCTTTTTGAAATTAAACAACAAAGGTTGGATTCGGTTGATTGTTAATGAGTTTATATGGAGGTTCTACATTGTCATTGATATGATTAGCTAAAACATAATTGTTAAGCAAAGGAAGAAGTTGTGCATGCCATAACAAAAAAAAAAAAAAAAAAAAAATTCGAGGAATTTAGTTTAATTTGCAGCTAGAGTGCAATATTTGGAAGGGTTGAAATGATGTTTACTGATGAGGTTGTAGCTATGAGTGTAGTGGTTTGTAGTGCTTGTGGTGGTAGAAATAATATCATTTTAAGTTGCCATTAGAGAACTAGCTTTGGGTTGTTGGACCATTCACAACTCTGATACTATGCAATGTAATTACAAATGAAGGCTTAACTATTATTGCTATTAACACTTAGATTTATACATGTTACAAAGAGATAGGATTACAACCAAGTAATGGCAAAAAATTTAATGCAAAAAATTTTAAAATTTATTTCAAAAAAATGTTAAAATTAAAACTTGAAAATAATTTTCAATTTTTATTTTTCTTAAAAATGAAATTTTAAAATTACAATTAGATCCTTTATAGGGATCTAAAAGTAATTTTTATTTTACAAGGATCTAAAAGTAATTTTTTAAAATTACAATTAGATCCTTTAATTAAGATTGGATACAATTGATACAGTTTATAAAGTTGAAGGAGCAAATTGAAGAAAAGTATGATTTAATTGATAATTAGCTCAAAGTTCATAATCGAACGAATGATTTTTCCTTTAAAAAATCAAAAAATTTTATTTTTTAATTTTAATTCATTCAAACACTTTAATTTTGTATAAAATTTTTATTATTCTCTCATTTTATATATATTTAAATTCTTAATTATAAATCAGTTTAATCTCTCAATTTAAGTTAAATAATATAAAATTTATTAAATTATTACGAATAGCTAATAACTGTTAATTCATATCTAATTAAAACTACATGTATTGTAAAATTATAATAGTTATAAAAAAGGGGAAATTTCAGTAAATGAACCATTTGACCCATACGTTTTCTTTTTTGGCCCCATATTTTTTTCATTTTTGAACTTCCGCTTTTCTAGTTTTATGTTTCCATTTTTTTCATTTTTGGCTTTTTTTTAGCTATGTAACTTCCTCTGCAACTTTTTTTTTTGTTACCTATTTGATTTTTTTTTGAACTCTTCTTAATTGAAGTTAATTGTATGTATTTATTTAATTTTGAATGAGGTATTTAAAACTAGTACAATTATTTTATTTTCAATAAAATCTTTGCTTTTATTAGTCTTAATAATAAAAATAAGAATTCTTTTTTTTATATTACATAATTTTGTTGTTATTTTTTGTTTTTTAGTTGTTGTTTTTTGTTGTTTGGTTGTTGTTTGTTACTTTTTCAGTTGTCGTTTTTTGTTATTTTTCAATTGTTTTTTTGTTGTTATTTGTTGTTTTCAGTTATTATTTTTTGTTATTTTTTATATGTTGTAGTCAGATTGTTATGCATAACTTTTGAAAACCGTATTAATTTTATTTAGTTGATGAAAAAATATGATAAATAATAACAGTTTATTATATGAAAATATAATTTTAGTCAAAATGGAAGAAAATGTGTCATCTTCTTCAAAATTTTTCTATAGATATAGAGAGAGTGAGCATTATTAAGCAAAAAATTGAAAAATTAAAAAAAAATGAAAGACGCAACAAGCTCAACCAGCTCATTTTTTTTTTCAAATAGCACCAATTCACCACCAGCTCATTGTTTTTCTAAGAAAACGTTGATGAAGAAGAATAGAGAAATGATGCCCAAACAGTTAAAAAAAACAGAAAAAGACCTGTTGTCGATGCCCATACCATAAAAAAAAAAGATCAGGGTTGTATTCGAGTTTGACCACAAGATCAATAGAGGAGATTGTACGCAAGATTGTCAGTTAATGAAAATGCAATTTTAGAACTATTTCTTATTGTTCATTTATCACAAATTGTATGAAATATTTAGATGTTTTTTCAATTGTTATTTTTTGTTACTTTTTGTAGTTTTCAATTGTTGTTTTTTGCATTTTTTTTCAAAATTTTTCTGTAAATAAAGAGAGTGAACATTATTAAGCAAGAAAATGAAAAATTACAAAATTGGAAGACACAACAACCTCAACCAGCTCATTATTTTTTTAATAGCCTAGCAGAATCTCATACAAAAAACTAAAAAAAAAAAGCAGAAAAAACAGAGACTCATAGCCTTCACTGCTACTAACATTTTTAACAACAACCTTGATGATGTCCATATCATAAAAAAATTCAAAAAAGTAGAAAAAAGAGAGACCTATCATCGCCAAGAACTGCCACCAAGAATAGTCGTGGAAAAGGATAAAGATTTTGATCGATTGACACTACAAGAAATTAATGATTCAACAAAGAAATTTAGAAACGGATAGTTTCCGTTTCTAATTAGAAATGAATTTAAAATGGAATAGAAATAGATAGTTTCCGTTTCTAATTAGAAATGAATTTGAAATGGAATAGAAACGGAACCATTAATAAGTATATTATAGCAGAACAGAAACAAAAAACACTTTTTAAAAACGGAAATAATTCCATTTTTAAATCTTGTTCCAAAAGAAGGCGCCAAGCTGTAGAATCGGAACTGCAACGGATTAGAAAGGGAATTTTTTGAAACAGAAATGGTTCCGTTTCTAAATGATGTAAGTGTAGACGGCGGGGTTTAGCGCGCGCCCAAGTTTCTTGCAACCGCGACACTGTTTAAGCTCAAGGCTTTAGGGAACACACTACTATATCACATAGATATAGTGTGGAGATGATGGAGTCGCCACCCAGGGTAATAACTGGGACAATATCGGAGGTGGTACTCGATTCTCTAAAAGAAAGTTAGCACCACAACCAGGAAATTCTGGATTCGGAATACCAACTTCTCTTAGTCTCGTGTTCTTTTAGAATTATTTTATTAATTATTACTTTATCCTCTATTTACATGCAATTTCATAAAACCCAATTAAACATCCATAAATCCCAATAGGCAAACTAATCATGAAATAGCACATAAACAATGAATCATTCAAGCTCATAATCCCTATGTTAGTCT
>CATIWK010023933.1:0-14328 GCA_949634005.1 Mallotus japonicus | reverse complement strand
ATAAAGAAAAAAATGTAAAAAAAACAAATAAAATGTTGAGAAAAAATTATAAAGCAAAAAGAAAAAAGTTTGAAAAAAATCAATAAAAAGGAAAAAAAAGTTGGAAAAAATCAGTAAAAAGAAAAAAATGCCGAAAAAAATAACCCTAAAAATAAGGGTGGTAAGGGGAGTGATTTATATTTAAAAGAAAAAAGTTATAAAAGTTAGTTTTGAAAATTTGTTTTAGTCAACGATATTTTTGAAAGTTTTTATTTTGTTTTTAGTATATTTATGTAAAAAGCCCTTTTTTTTAACAACAAAGACTTACTGTACATGCACCATCTTCCAGGCAATTACTAACTGGAAGAGGTCAATATACACGCTCATAACTCACACACCCAAGATCAACCGTCAACTTATGAACATCAATTTCAGTCTTACCAAGAGAATACACAATTTGTCGCCTCATCATACAAGAATATTAATTATTTTTTCATTTGAAAATATAAGTCAATTACCAAATATTGCTTTTTTTTAATGAACTATTAATATTCAAAACTCACTAAACTTTGACTAATCTGGTTCGATTAAAATACGGCTATAAAAATAATAAAAATTTATTAACAAATAATTTCATATGATTATGCACACCACAAATTGAATAAGAAATGTCACTTAAGTAATTATAGCTTTTACCAATTTATTTTAATAATTATTTGTTTTCTTTTTAACATGAAGAGTTGCATCATTGTGCTTGAATGGAGATTTTATTTTGATTGATCAATTTTGAGCCCTTTTATTTTTTCTTAATTTACAATCATTGTTCTAAATTAGAGTTACATTCTGCTCTATAACCAACATAAATTAAAAATAAAAAAAATGATACAATTTTCTATGACAAAAATAAATAATTAATAAATTTAAAAAATAAAAAAATAAAAAAGTATATTAGGGTTAAAATTAGGGGTGTAATCGAGTCGAACTGAATTTTGGCTAGCTTAGACTTGGTTCGTTTATAATTGAGCCGAACTTGCTATGCCATTTGGTGTTCACAACCTATTCGCGAGTTTAAACGAACCTAAAGAAATTTTAAAAAATGCAAACTATAAATTAATATTATATATTAAAAATTGAAAATAAATTATTTACAAAATAAATTATAATATATTTTAATAAAAAATTGTGATTTTATTCTAATAATAGATTTTTAAAATATTTTTTACTATATAAATTTATATATAAAATATCTAAAATTAAATTATTAAACATTAAAATTACAAACTAATTCACGAATTTCTATTTGAATTTGTTCGTGAGCTTTACGAGTCGAACTTTATATAATTTAAACTCAGTTCATTTATTAAACGAACTTCAATATATAAGTTCAAATGAGTTTTTGTTGAGCCAAACACAGTTTACAGCCCTACCTATAATCAAGTGTTTTATTTATATGTTTGTTTAAGTAAGTTTACTGTAATTAATGTTACACTAACATACACCACACAGAGACAGAGAGGCAACAAACAATTGCAGTTGTGCTTCTGTAGCCAATCCATTTTTTGCCCACACAGCTCTATTGTTTAAATTGGTAAAAAAAAAAAAGCTCTATTGTTTAAACACTCGGGTTCTCAACTTTAAAGGAACTTAAGCTGTAATGGGTCCGAAACAATGTCAAGTCTGCAACGAAGCACAATCTAAATACAGCCAGTCTCATCTATGCTTTCTTCTTTCCCTTCAGTTTATTTATTTTACCATTTCTTTTTATGTCCTTGCTTGCAGCTGTTCTCTGGCCTGCTTCAAGAAACACAAAGGTCAATCTTTATTGTTATTATTTTTCTTTTCAATTCAAAGTTTCAATTTTTGTTTCATTTTGGTAACCGGCTATATTAAGAAATCAAAGATGATTAATTGCCCGTTTATATAATACAATCAATTTTTGGGTTTTGTTGATTACTGTTGCTATTGTATTGTGATAAGGAGAGATGTATGTGATGATTGATTGCTACTTGTACTCTTAATGGATTGATGGTATGAATTTTGCCTATCACCTAGCTTCATACCAGAGTGATATGTACTAATGAATTTCTTGGTTCAGTGACTGTTTGCTGATTCGTGGGATGGGTTTTTATGCTGGATATATAGAATGACTGATGAGATTCTGTGGTGTCAAAGACTAAGCTTCAAACTGTTACTGTACGTTTGCTGGAGGATTATAGGTTTATTTTGCCATATGCATTATTCTTGCAATTACATTGATGGCAGCAGCTTGTTGCCTGGAATACGAACTTATTTTTGTGTAAATGACTTATGCAGAAACTCCTTGTGCAAAGCCAGTATCTTCACAGGAAAATTCGAGTAATAATTCTGTTACTCAAGTTCATGGTAATCTCCTGATGCATTACTTTACTTGATGTTTTTGCTGATTAAGGTCTTTTAATATTTTCTTTTTATGAGTCTTTTAACGATCCAGTGTCAAGGTTAGTTCTGACTTATCTATGTTTATGTGAACAACAAGTCTATTGCTTACTTATCCATGTTCAGGTGAATGATTCTAATTCTTAAGGTATTTTTGATATCCACTAGCTCATGCGTGCTCTAAAATGATTTTTTTTCTGTTGTTCCTGAGTTATCATTCTAATAGCACAGAAATTAATCCAAGTATGTTTTCTTCTGCATTTGTCTCAAATTTGTCAGCTGTTGATCCTGTACTGCCTCAAGAAAGGCCATTAACTGTAGATGATGCAAAGGAGGTGTTGCTGAAGCCACAACTAGAGTCTATAGGTATGAATCTAATACTAACTTGAAGGTAATGCCTATAACAGTTCTTTTTCTGTCTAAAATCCCTCCAATTTTTGTTTACCGATTGTGATTAGTAGGGAACATAATTATTGTTGTTTATCACTTCTGCATTAGAAGAATCCTTTTCCCTTTCATGTCATAAGCAAAAATATAGAGTGCAAAGTCATAGTAGTTGTAGACCTGTGGCATATATAGTGTAAGTACGCATCTTGATATCTAGTTGAGAAAGAGCTGCGGTAACGACATTTGAAATGATGGAATTTTCTAAGTTCCAACCATGCAGTACATATTTAGAGAGATGTGTGCTAAACTGAACTGTTCCAAACATGGTTTTGTGGGTCGGAGCAACAAGCATGTTCAGCTGGCAAACAAGAGTTAATGCTTCATGAATAGCATTTCTTGTTCTCAGCATAAGCGAATTGGGAAAAAATTACTAATCTAGAGGGAACACTTCTTTAGAGAAAAAGAATCAAACTTTTAATAGTGTTGCCTTGTCATGACCTATCTTGGGGTTGAACACTGATGGCGCATGGAAAATCCGGCCTATTACAAGTCGCCACGTGGCAAATTGACCATTGACCATTGACTAAGAGGACATATCATCACTCTCATTGAAGAATTGGAATCAACCTTTCTCCACAGTGGAAAACACATAGAGAGGATCATAATGTCCCTACGGCAAAGCCACTACAGCAATGTCCTTACGGCAATGTCCCTACAACAAAGCCACTACGGCAATATCCCTACGACAATGTCCCAGTGGTAATGTCCCTACGACACCTACCAACCTCCCCTCTGGCACGTCCCATCATAGGACAAGACAAGCTCCCATCTTGTCTGCAACCACTCTGACGTCCCTGATGCGCTACAGTAACAGCCATAAAGCAGCCAATCACCATTTGACACGTCATCGACCCTTAAAGGTATAAAAAGACCACTTTTCTCCTTTTTTTCTTCATCTTCTTCTCTCCTCTTCTTCTTCCCTTCGTTTTCTCTGTAAATGCAGTGGCTCTAAACACCATTTCCTTACCTTAAACTCATGCTCTTATCATTTCATCATCATTATCTATTTTGCCACACTAGCAACTCCACTAGGGCATTTTTGACTTGAGCATTGGAGGGGCTTCGGGGTGTCCTGAACCCTTAGCTCATCTTGTTTTCCAAGATTGCAGCACTCCAAGATCCTAGCTGGAGCTAAGACGATTTGGGAACCATCAAATTGGCACTGTCTGTGGGAAAAAGGGTGATTTTGTTACCTAAAAGTTGTCCTTTTTCTCCTAATATCTCTTTTATCATATTCTTCTTAATTTACAAGTTTAGAGCTGCTGTGTTTGTGTTGGTTACCTATTCTTTGCATTTTCCCTATTCAAAATCAAAGAAAAAAATGAAGTGGTAGTAGTAATGAAAATTTGGGTATATGTTTTGTTGTGTATGGTGTGAGGAATGTCAAGTCATTGTGGTTATTGCTGCCTTCTTGTGTTTTGGGGAAAGAATTTTGTGATTTTTATATTGGTGGATTGAGTATATCTACTAGAAGGCACGAACTTGAGAATGTGTTTTGGGATGAGTTGTGGGAATTTACAATTTGTGAAAGTGTCAACAAATCTGCTGGGAGACTTAGTGGCAAAGTGGATTATACAGCAAAAGAGGAAGAAAATGAAGAGACCATGCTGCCGACGCCATTATGGAAAAACCAGTGTGGTGAAGCCAGTAGGGTGAAACCAGTATGGCGAAACCAGTAGGGCAAAACTAGTGTGGATATATCCAGTGTGGTCTAGAGAAGGCTGCCTCCTCAAAATGGCAAAGAAATGGGTGAAACCAGCTCCTAAGGCCCGCAAAGAAATTCCTAAGTAGAATTTTCCAGAAGGAAAAGTCATATTTCACTCTCTATTATCTATGAGTGAGCCAAAGAGGGAGTTCAAGCAATTTTTCCCTACTAGAAAGATAAAAGGGCTCGCCACAATGGATTTCTCTAGTCAGGCTTGTCAGAGTGGATTTTTTCGGTCAGATCGCCACAAAGGATTTTTTCGATCAGAGTGGATCGCCAAGCTAGTCAGAATGGAATATATAGTCAGTAGGCAATCCACCAGCATGCTCACTACCATTATGCCTACGCCAAGGGAGCAACATTTCCTCCACTGGGAATGTCTACCAGAACACCCACTTGGGTATCTTTAACCTCCCCGAAGGGAGAAAATTTGTCAATAAAGAGTGTTTACTCATAAATACCCACTCGGGTACCCAACAAGGAAAAACCTCTTCAAGCCACTATGGACATAACCAGTATGCCATTTTCCTCCCAATAGGATTAAAAAAGGATTGGGACCATTCCGTCAAAAGCCCATACAAAGACCCACCAAAAGGCCTTTCACTCCCCCAAGGGAGAGCAACATGAATCCATTAAACACTACAAGGCAAGACATCCTCATAGCCATTGAGGATAAAAAGTATGAGAAGTGACCGCTGGAAATCCTTTCAAATAACAAGGTCAAAGACTAGTCCGGGTATTATAACTCTCATAAGGCAGGGAAGTATAATGCTAATGGATGTCACCAATTGACGACGTTCGTAAACAACTTCAGAATTGAATGGGTCTTGATGGATAATAGGAGCTCAAATAGCCTTCTTCCTTTCTATACGTTTGAAAATATGGATTGAAGTATTAGAAGGAGGAATTGAAGGGAATACATAATTATTCTGTCTCGGTCAATGGGAATGTTGTTTTACCGATCATCATCGAGGAAGAAACCAGAATGGAAGATGTCTGTAGGGAAAAACCATAAAGGCATAATTTATCGCCAGTGTGTCACTAGCTTATTATGCATTGTGAATCATCCCATACCGGGGGCAAATGGAAGCCAAACACTACCACTCCATCTCTTTAAGTAACAAATTTGAGGAAGAAATTTGAATGGTAGAGGCACTCGATATGGAAGATGTTGGATTCGGACAAAGGATTGAGTCGGTTAGTAAATTGGGGGCTACCTCTCCTTATGGATTATTTTGAATGGCTCACCTATGTCACGCCGGCTTTACTCTTGAACCAAAAATTCAAGTGAAGAACCTTTTACAAGAGCAGGAGAAGGACTTCATTTTTGTTCATCCAAGGCTGTCAGGAATTCACTCAAGTATGATAACTCACAAGCTCAATGCTGGTCCAAGTTTCAACCAACGCACCAAAAGAAGCGGTTCTCTCCTTTCACTATGCAAGAAGTGATTGATCATGAAGTTGACAAAATTGGTAGAAGTCAGGTTCATTATGGAGGTCAACTACCCACAAAGGCTCTCTAACATCTTTCTGGATATAGAGGCTAACGGAAAGTGGAGATTATGTGTGGATTTTATTAACCTTGATAAGGCATGTCTTAAGGGTTGTTTTCCTTCACCGTCGATTGACAGAGTGGATATGCCACTATGAAGTACGAATTTTTAACCACTGTGGATGTTTTGGCTTGATATCATCAGATCCCCATGGATCCATATGATGAAGATAAAACATCTCTCATTATGGAGAGAAGATCCTGAAGCTACTTATCAGGGTGTCGTCAGTCGAATATTCGGAAATGAGTTGAAGAAATATTTCCACTCGGACATGCCATTGTGGAGATTCTATCTTGCAACACCGTCAATGAAGCTTTTAGGGAAATCATATGTGGAACTCAGAGCCTATCTATCAACACTGTCATTAGGGGCAATCGGGTTTGTGCTCAAAGTCTGAATCTTCAACTCCCTCATAGGAGTGACATTTCCTCCACTGGGAATGACAGACTGGAAATACCCACTAGGTATCTTTAACCTCCCCCATGGAAGAAAAATATTCATTGAAGAATTTCAAATTGGGCATAACTATTTAGATCTAAAATAATTATAAGAAGTCTCCAAGGCTGATTACAGCCTACCAGATAAGTTTTCTTTATTTATTTGCTCAATTTAATATGCTCCAATAAGCATTTCACAATGATACATGTTTTATTCCATTCATATG
This sequence comes from Mallotus japonicus, assembly GCA_949634005.1. Lineage (NCBI taxonomy): Eukaryota > Viridiplantae > Streptophyta > Magnoliopsida > Malpighiales > Euphorbiaceae > Mallotus > Mallotus japonicus. Next base: position 7,565 of record CATIWK010023933.1, on the reverse strand, counting down.
AAACATGAGTCTTATCCTATGTATGACTCTTATTAAGAGAGAAGTCATTTTTAGATCAAGTCCAATCAACCTTTGAATGACATCCTAACCCCCTAGGATTTTTCTATAAGGGGAAAAACCTATAGTCGAGTGTTATTAATTTAATCAGCCACAAGGCATGTATTTTGACTTTACATATCTCCAACAACTTGAGATTCACATTGTCCATTTCCTGTTTGCATAAGTGCAACTCTTATATATAATTTTGTTGCATTATGGGAATATTGCATCTAAATCTTATCAAAGTGCACATATTTTCTCTGAACAGGATTTCTTTAAAAGGAAAATCTCTGCCATTGGTGTTGTATATGAGAACTGACGGTACATAATGATCCCCAATCAGTTGCGAATCATTATGGGGGGCATATACGACATACACTTACAACGAGTCAAGAAAATTTTGAACATATACACTACCTGAATGTCTATATGGAAACTTTATCCGTGTCTAGCACACATGAGACTTTAGAAGTCTGCTTTCCCTAGAAAGCTGCTGCTTTCCCTAGAAAGCGTCATAAAGGATGAGACCCCCAATAGGGTACTTCCAAACAAAATTTGAACCAAGACATGCCATGACAGAAAAGTTGGTTTTCTCTTTATCTACAGTTGTGTGGAAGTGTGGAGTATATTTGCTGGGACACCAGGGAATTATCAAGACATATTTGCACCACTACGTCAAGCCTTGCACAGGCGCATTGCTACTAAACGAATGACAGTATGGTTTGTGAAGATTGGGGATATGGTTTAAAGCATAAACAGCAAAAATCCATTAAGGCCTAAGCCTTAGCTGAACTTATAGCAGAATGTAACTTCACCAATGTCACTCCACAAAAGGAATTTGAAAGGTCAAAGTCAAAGCTCGGCTTCCTCTCTACTTCTTCCTCTGGGGAAATTTATTGCTGGAATTTTCACATGGATGGATCATCCTATGGAATAGGAGTGGTATGGAAAAAGTCCCAAGATTTTGAATTAAAGTAGTCAATTCATCTGAAATTTTTATCCTTCAATGGTATGGCTGAGTATGAAGCCATAGTGGCACACATCAGAATGGCAGAAACCATAGGGGTCACAAATCTAAAAATGCATAGCGACTCCTGGTAGATTGTGAATTAGATCAGTGTGGTTTCTGAAGCGAAAGAAGAGACTATAGCTCAGTACCCACAATTAGTGCGAGCTCTTTTAAACAGATTTGAAGTACAGAAAACATCAGTGTGCATTGTACTCTGAAACAGATTTCCCGAGCATACTGGCCATTGCTAGTGTGGAACATGTACCTCACAATGTCCACATGGACATCCTCACAGTGCCAAGCACCCGTGAACCCATTGGGATATCTTGATATAATAAAGCAATAAAGCTCTCTTTAAAGGCTTCGAGGTACACTTTACATGAAGGAAAGCTGTATAAGAGGGTGTATCACATGCCTCTCCTCAGATTTCTTACTCCACAAGAAGCTGATTGCGTTCTAAGAAAAGTACATGAAGAAGTGTGTGGCACCTACCTTGGTGGACGATCTTTATCTAATAAAGTAATCAGACAAGGGTACTTTTGGCGAATCATTTTAAAAGATACGACTGAGTTAAGTGAAAGAGTATGACGCTTGCCAATAGTTTGCAAATAGCGTTCACCCTTCTACTACAGAACAAAACCCCATTTTGGCCTTATGGCCTTCTTGCCTAATGATAGACATACTGGGACCTTTCCCAATGGCTCCAAGGCAGAAGCATTTTATCTTATAAGTAGTTTATTATTTTTATGAAGCGGGTAGAAGCAGAAGCTTTGACAACCATTATGGTCAGAAATCATATGGACAACTTTGTATACCAATCCAGAGTACTAAAATTTCTTATATCAGATAAGGGCGAGCAGTTTAATCATCAAACAGTCAGGGAATTCACAGAGGGTCTTTGTATTGATCATTATGTTAGCTCAGTTCATAATCCATAAACGAATGGAAAAGCGAAAGTTTCCAATTGATATGCATTGAGGAAAAGACTGGAACGGATAAAGACAGATTGGGTTGAGGAGTCACCAAGTGTATTATGGGCTTATAGGACCACTCTTAGAAGACCAACAGGAGAGTCTCCATTCATGCTGGCATATGGCACAAAGGTAATAATCCTTACAGAAATTGGCATACCTGCTCTAAAAATCCAATCTTTTGACATGGCAAAAATGATGAAGTATTACAGATCAACCTGAATATTCTAGAAGGGTTGAGTGAAGAATTACCAATCATATTGGTCGTACAACAAGGAAAGCAGCTCAGTATTTTAACTTAAAAGCCAAACACCGTCCATTAAAAATAGGAGACTTGGTGTTTAGAAGCTTGAATGCCATATGGAAAAGAGACGGTCATGGAAAATTATCACCTAGCTGGAACGGTCATATCAAGGACATACCATCTGGCGGACTCTAAAGGAAATACTTTGCCTCATACACAGAATGTTCAACACTTAAAGAAGTGCTCCCAACGAAAACTATTTTCTTGTTCTTTCTGAAGAAAGCTAATATTCTATGCATTTTCTACATGAAGCTTACTATTTTTAACTCTAAGGTTTATTCAGAATCACCAGAATGGTCAGACTCGCCAGAAGGGACATAATCACCAGTACGGTTAGAATCTCCACAATCGTCAGATTCTCAGAATTCTCTACATCCAATGAGTTGTTACCAGAAGAAACTATGTTTTCTTTCTCCTTTGCTTTTAGGATTATGGAATATTATCCATGGACTTGAACCACTCAAGGGTATCCTATCTCGGTTATTGGGAGATACTCTCTCCTTTACTCTATGAAGACAATGGAAGCCCTCCTCCATCCAAATGAAGATTGCAAAGTGTGCAGTATACCAATCTACAATATGAGCAAATGTTTTCGCATACTCAAAATGAAGAGCTAATTGGGATAACCCATTTGGGAACCCATGAGGAAAAATAGCCTCTAAGTCCCCATGGACATGCTATTATTACATTTCCTCCCTTGAGGAACATCTCTAAGGATTGAGATGAACTAGTCCCTATGGATAAAACCATTATGTCATTTTCCTCCCTTAAGGAACATCTCTATATGATCAAGTCCCCATGGACATAACCACTATGGAATTTCCTCCCTCAAGGAATATCTTTATATTATCAAGTTCACACGGATAAAAACATTATGACTTTTCCTCCCTCGAGGAACATCTCTACATTATCAAGTCCCCATGGACATGACAGTATGTCATTTTTCCTCCATGAGGAACATCTCCATAAACGAGATGATTAAACCCACATGGGTAAACACCTCTGGAAAGTGAGGTGAACTACAAGAATGCGTTCAAAACTTTATGGCCATAGTTTCTGAGAAGTGAGACACACAGTCTCTGAGAAATGAGACTACATCATCATCTTATTGCTCCACTAGGAGCACCTGCGCAGGATCCATAAAATATTCACATACTTTAAAATCAAACTCCTACAATGGAGTCATCTGGAGGCCCTCTTCAGTGGTAAAACACTTAGGCCATTAGTCGTGCCGCCATGTGCACCATCATCTTTACTAGTGGGACTTCGGTTTTCTTTAGCCCACTCTCTACTTGGATGGAGTCTCCCCTAACTTCACCACCTTGGTTGTCACCCCTGCGACTTTAGTCATATTGGCTTCGCCATTCTAGTCATCATCCTTATGACTTTAAAGACTACAAAGTCCTCTAAAGCTTGGAATTCATCAATGACATTTCTAACAGCTTCAACATGTTTATCTATTTTTCTCCTCTGAACTCTTCTCCAACAAACATGAAATTGAAGACTAAGTATGTCACAAGCATCTGTCGCCTTTGGTGCTTCCTTCTTCAGATGGGAATTCTCTTCAGCCACCTTAGCATCTCTTAGCCCACCATCCTGGCTTTTAAGTCTTGATTATACCGTATACTGCAAGTATAAAGTGACACAACGAAAAGGAATTTGAGCAACATATAGGCTATCGGATCCTACATAGAGAAGCCCATTCTCAGTCCATCATAGGCTTTATCTTCATTTTCACAATAATGTCATCCCTTCACCAAGTCTCAAGAACCGATTGGACGGTTGACCTATATGCCTCCCCTGGTTTTTGAGTGAATGGTTCACTCTCACTCTTAGTTTTAAAATCAATTGCGAGCCCAGTTGGATCAGGAGTTGCTCTTCTCTTTGCATTTGTCATAACAAAGGATCTCCTTATGTTTATCATAGTGGAAAATACACAGCTGGGTCCGCTTAACTTCAGTGTGACAATCTTCTTCCTAGTTATGATGCTATGGTAAATATATAGTCAAGTAAAACCAGTGCTTCAAATAGATTCCTTATCTAAAGCACTAGTCTTCTTTTGACTTCTGAGGTCAGCCAGACACATTGTTCCATCATTGGACAAGCCAAATCTGTTGGATTTCAAAAGACTAGTGTCCCTCTACAATACTGAAAGTAAGGAACATGTCCTACTAGTACTATATAGGGGGCCGAAACTTCTTATATCTGCCCAACCGGAAGGTACATGATGGACTAAAGAGAGCAAGAAGTTGCCTTCGAATAGTGAATATGACAGATGGAAAGCCAACATGGAAATCTAAGCAGTTATGTCCGTACGCTTGGGTCACCCAGATTTGACTTGTCGTCCGCCATCTCACCCCTGGCTGGGGGGCTACTAATGGTGCATGGAAAATCCGGCCTATTACAAGTCGCCATATGGCAAATTGACCATTAACCATTAACTAAGAGGACATGTCATCACTCTCATTAAAGAATTGGAATCAACCTTTCTCCACAGTGGAAAACGCATAGAGAGGATCAAAATGTCCCTATGGCAAAGCCACTACAGCAATGTCCCTACGGCAAAGCCACTTCAGTAATGTCCCTACGACAATGTCCATGCGGTAATGTCCCTATAGCACCTACCAACCTCCCCTCTGGCACGTCCTATCATAGGACAAAACAAGCTGCCATCTTGTCTCCAACCACTCTGACGTCCCTGACGCGCTACAGTAACAGCCATAAAGCAGCCAATCACCATTTGACACGTCATCAGCCCTTAAAGGTATAAAAAGACCACTTTTTCTCCTTTTTTCTTCATCTTCTTCTCTTCTCTTCTTCTTCTCTTCATTTTCTCTGTAAATGCAGTAGCTCTAAACACCATTTCCTTACTTTAAACTCATGCTCTTATCATTTCATCATCATTTATCTATTTTACCACACTGGCAACTCCACTAGGGAATTTCTGACTTGAGCATCGGAGGGGCTTTGGGGCATCCCGAACCCTTAGCTCATCTTGTTTTCCATGATTGCAGCACTCCAAGATCCTAGCTGGAGCTAAGACGATTTGGGAACCATCAAACAGACTAAGCTCTCCACCTTGTTAAGGCATTTGACATGTCTACTCTACAACTTAGTTATCAAAATTACTCCATGTAATTCAATGGTGCATGCAATTGGTATACTTGTTTTTAGGACCTGATGAGATCTTCTGTATTCAATAGAACAACCATTATATCTTTGTCATAGTTGCTTCTTTCTTTTATTTAATCTCATGTGCGTACAATTTCATTATTTTTCCTTAATATTGCTTGTGCTTTCCAGCAAAATTGGAACTTGTGAGAAGTACCCTGTAGAAAAGTATAAATCAAAAACCAAAAAGCAACCTGACCTATTTGAACTGTAATATGTTCTAATATTTTGACATGTTAAAGCAATTAATGGTTAGATGTACTCCTAAAAGGAATAAATATTAATGTTTTTGACGCAGCTTCTTCTAATGAAATCTGTGATGCACTGAAGGATGAAAATCTTCGGAAACTTATATGTACTATTGATGGTGCTTCAGATCCATAAAGTGTACGTATTCTAATCTTCTCTTAAATGAAAGATAGAAATAGATCTAAAAAATCTCCTATTACATCTGTTCAGGAACTTGAGAAAGCTATATATTGATGTTACCGTTTTTATATTGCGTTTATAATTTGGTATCGTTTTAGTTTTTTTTTAAGTTTCTGATACTTTTTTATTTTGGTATCGTTTTGGTTTTTTTTTTGGTTTCTGATACATTTTTGTTTTATTAATGGCAATCTAGTTGCACAGAGTTTCTTTTTTGTATGTTTGTTGTATTTATGCAATCTTTATTTTATGTCCAAATGTTCCATAGTATATAAGGAGAGTTATTATTTTGATTTTCTTTGAATTTTTTTATTTTTTTTTTTAGTTTTCGATTCATTTTTGTATCCTTTTAGTTTATTTTTAGTTTCTAATTCATTTTAAAATTAATTAATTAAAATAATTTGACTGATATTTTTATTTGTAAAAATTGTACGAATTCAAATTTATTTTAGAATACTTTTCGTTAATTTTACGTATCTGATACAATAATTTTATGTATGTTTTTATCAATTTAATCTCTCTTAATTTGTTATCAGAATATTCTTGTATATTCAGTTTTTTCTTTTTTTCCCACCTTTTTCTTGAGTTGAAAATTTCCAACTAGCTAATTTTTAGTTAATGATAGGTAGTTACAAGTAATCTAAAAAGTCATAAATTTTTGTTCCTTAACATGCCAACTTTAGGTTACCTAAATGGGAGATTAGGTGAAGAAAATCTATAATTATATATTGATTACCATTTAAGTTGTGCTAAACTATTATGACAAGAAATTTTATATTTATTTGTAATATCTTATAGACAACAATTTAACAATAAACAATCATATTAAGGTCTAATTATATGTTCATGCAAATATATAATAGAGATACTAAAGTCACAAATTTTGTCTATTATAAATGAACTATATTCAAAATTAGAGTTAATAAAAATCAATAAACTATACATTTATTCTATCATGATCTATGCTGTGGCATAATTAAAAAAAAAGGGGTCGTGTAGACATGGGATAGGACCCACATGCAACAATAGCAGCATCTCTCATGCTAACAACTCCATAGCTTCCTCATGCCCTTCAGATCATGTATAACTTGAAATCAAAGACATCCAAGTCACAATATCCGACTCTAATCCTCTAGATTCCATTCTTCCAAAAATCTCAAGTGTAACTTTGCAATTAAAATTAAATCCATGACCTGAAACCATTTTATTCCATAAAACATAGGTTCTAACACTCATTTTATCAAACACATGTTGAGCATCTTTCATGCTACCAAGTTTTATATACATTCCAATCAATTCATTCCCAATATGAAGATGACTCTCCAAACCCATCTCTAAGACATGACCATGAATCATTTTACATAAGCACAAGCCAAAAGGTGTCCAAACACCATGAAATCGAGATCCCAAAAGACCCAACAAATACTAAATGGTACCCACCAATATGCAAGCAGAAATAGCTAAAACCATTACAAAAAAAAAAGATGTTTCATCTATGAAATGAGCAGTATCTTCTTCCATTCAACCAAACACCTCTGCAACTGCAATCATCAATTAGTAAAACAAAAGAAAAAAGAAATTGAAACTAATCACCAAAATATAATAATGATACTAATCAAAGAAACATATAAAGAAAGGAAATTAA
>CATIWK010023924.1:0-15015 GCA_949634005.1 Mallotus japonicus | reverse complement strand
TAAGATTTATAGAATTCTTAATTTTTGACTCAATATGTCATGTTGTAATGTTTTAAAAATCAAGTATTAAACTCCTTCTTTATATCATTTTTATTTTTTTAATATTTAAATACATTTGACATATTTTATATACGTAATATAAACATAATATTAAAATAAATTAAACAATTTTTTAAACAGCACAGATGCTCCAACGTTGTGTACAATATCGAATTAAATGTTATAATATTTTAAAAATCAAGTATTAAATACCTTCTTTGTACAATTTTTTTTTTATTTTTAAGACATTTGACATATAATATAAGTAATATAAACATAATAACAAAATGAAACTAAATAACTTTTTAAAAAGTACAAAATACTCAAACGTTGTAAAAATATCGAATTAAATAGTTGTAATAAGGTACTCATTATTTAAAGGGTTGATTTTATTTTTAGAGAAAAAGATGAATCAATTACTCATTCAAAATTAAAAATATATCATGATAACTAGATAATATAAATAAAGATATAATTAAGAAGTATCAAAATAAAATTTCATTATTGTGAAATTTTTGTTGTTGTTATTCTTAAATCACATTGACCGAGCTCTTTTAATTTGTAACATGGTAATATATATGTACGCTCCACTAATTGGTCTTGACTGGTTTTTAAATAAGTCTGATTGTAATAATATCAGTAAAATTTTGACGATGGAAAAATATCTAAAATTCATAAATAAATATCATCCCATGAAGGCTAAAACTTCCATGAAGAAAAATCAAACATTTGAAAAATAGAACAAAAAAAAGACCCATATTTATTAAATGCAAAAGAAGAAAAAAATATAATAGAGATAATAAGAGATCATTGTCAGAGATGATCGATGGTGATCAAAAATAAAAATTTTTGAAAAATAACAAAGAAAAGGTTTTCAGTTGATTAAACAAATTTAATTTGTACAAGTTTTCTTTAAATAAGCATGTATTTTCCATTGTTATATGAAGATAAAAGGATTCGGGTTATAAACGGATCAACCCATTTAAAATACAAATAAAATCATATTTATACTGGTTGAACCTTCTTAACCCGTTTAAACACGTTTAGTAAATAGATTAACACGATTAATTATATATATATATAATAAAAAATAATTAAGTTATTAAATATAATGAAAATTTATTTATCTATAATAGAATTATATATCTTTAGTGCAAAATAGTATTGTCAATTGTGTTAATAGAAATTCATATATAGTTTTGGTCAATTATTATTATTTATAAAAATTTATGCTAATATTATCAATTGTTTTATATCCATAATAGAATTATGTATCTTTAGACTTTATTACAAATTTATATTAATGGAAATACATAATTTTGATGTATACTAATATTATTATTCATATTAAGTATTTACTATTTATATTAATTAAAAATAATTTAAATACTAAGTGGATGCTATATATAATATTTAATTTAATATTAAGCAAATAAACATAATAAAAATACTATAGTTATATAAGTTTTGTAATGATATTAGAATTTGTATGGATATTTAAATTTAAAATTTTTATTTAGGATTTAAAATTGAAATTTTAGAACATCATATTATATATATGTTTAATTGGTTTTTATGGTATTTTTATAATTTGTGTTAAACGTATTAAAATATATTAAAATGTTTTAAAACATATTCAAACATGTTAAGTGTGACTTTATCATGTTTGTAAACGTATCTGTACATATTTAGAGCATCTCCAATAGACTCTTCATTTGAGCAAAATTCTCTATTTTGAAGAGCCAAATTAAAAAAATGGTCTCCAATAGACTCTATATATTTTTATTTTAGAGTAGAGAGTTGGTTTGGCTCTCTACATGTAAAGAGTCAAACTTCACTCTCTACTCTAAAATATTTCAATTTCCTATGCAAAATATTAATTGATATTTATCTATTTATTGAAAAGATTTTTCTCTTTCATTAAATGGAGGGAAAGAATTAAATAAATAGAGAAAAATCTTGTAAAAACAAATGAGGAAAAAAATTAAACATTAATATTTATTGGATAAAGTAAAATGAAGATTAAAAATATAAAGAGTCTATTGGAATTGTACAAATGTATTCATTCTTTATATATAAAAATTTTTTAAGATGCTTTTTATTGTGTAAAAGATGCTTTTTAAAATAAAGAATACTATTGGAGATGCTCTTAGACCTATATAGGTTAAACGGGTTATACAAATCATATTATATAACCAGTTATTTAAATGTATTTATATTTAAATTTATAACTTTGACATAATTAATTAAATGAATCGTATTTGAGTTGACCGTTTTTATGTTATATTTGAGTTGACCGTTTTTATGTTATATTCGTGTCTCACCACAACCTATTTACAACAGCCCTAAACTCCCATACAAGGAAGGAAAGCTACATTTTGGGATAAGTGAGCAAGACAAGTCATTCAATATAATCATTCTTTGTATTGTCTTATATCAACTTCTTATTTATATATGATGTGGAGTGATAAGTTCATTAGTAGGTAGCTAACAGTTTTTTTAACATTTTTATTTTCAATTCAAAGTTAATTATCAATTATATTTTACTTTTACAATTATTATTCTTTAATTTTACAAGTTATATTGATTCTAATCAATTTTATTTTTAAAGATCTAATTGTTTTTGAAAACTATTTTTCTAAATTCATATAAAATAAATTTGAGATTTATTAAAACTTTTATCCTCTTTTCTAGACAAGAAAAATGTAAAAAAAAAAAAAAATCAAATCCTAATCTTATTACTCTCAAAATAAATTCAAAAATAAATTTTTAAATATTTTCATAAATTTCAGCTTTTTACTTAAAAGCCTTATATTTTAATTGTACTCAAATTAACTTCTTGAATTCCAATATCCTTTTTTAAAAAAATTTCTAATAGGAATCATGAAAAGAAAATGAAATGGCATAGGAAAAAAAAGAGAATTTGAAATACTAAAAATATTAATTAAGAATATAAAGTGTATTTTATTATTATTTTTTATAGTGGTAGTTAAAATGCTTATTTTATATTTTTAATTTTACTATTATAAATATACATAATAAATTGCAACTTTTTTTTTTGTTTGTTCTTGTCATTTTCATTGATTAATGCATAAATAGTTGAATTTTATGTAAAAATTTAAAAATTAATTTATGAGTTTATTTCAGAAGTGGTAAGATTAAAAGTTGGAATCTCTTTTTACATTTTATTTTCTCTTATAAAAAATTTAACAAATATTAAATTTATTTTACAGATCTAAATAATTTTTGAAAATATAATTATATCCCTAAATTAAAAAATGGATAAAATTAACACAGCTTGTAAAATTAAAGAAGCAAATTGATATGCCAGTGAGAGAGTAGTCCAATGGTAACTCCTCTCTAAGGGCATCCTGAGTTGCAGAGTTCGAATTATGTCGTCGTCAATTTAAAAGGAGAGGGCTACCCCTATTATGCAGTCTATCAATGTCTAGATCATATGATCTCTCAATTAAAAAAAAAGTGATTTATATACGTAATAGTACTAAAAATATGATAAAATATTTCTAGTCCTACATTATACGTAGAAATAATTTCTATTTAGTTAGAAAAAATTTTTATTTGAAGTTGAACATTAGTTATAAATAATAAATTTGACATTATAACGAATCATCATTTTTGAAATCTCACCTTAAGAAAATATGTTCTGAAAGTGCTCTAGAGGGGGGTGAATAGGGCTATCAAACAAAAATAGGAAATTAAAAGTGTTTTAACAAGAAATAAAAAGAATGTTGAGAAATAAGAATGATGAACACAAGAATTTAAGGAGTTTGGATTCTCAATAATCCTACGTCTCCACCTAACTTATTCCCAAGTTAGGATTTTGAATAACCACAGTCTATTCCCCTAGATTGATTTTTACAACTTGATTTTTTAGGCTCAACTCAAACCTTACAACTTGAGTTTTCAAGGATCATTCAAAAACCGATTCACAAGTGTTTTCAAGACTTACACTAAAACCGCATTTCCAAGTGTTTTAATGGCTAAACACTTAAACTAATTCCTTTATAATAGAACCTCACTTCCTATTTTCTTAATCTCAGAAAATAGAAGAATAAGAATTTCTATTCTAACACTCACCAAACTCTCACAAGAGTTGATAAAATACAAAAATGATTTAAAGAAAATTTTTGAGAGCTTAATTGAATGCTTGAAAGCATATAATGAATGAATAAGTTTCTTAACCTCTAAATGATCTTCAAAGGTTGTATTTATACTTAAGCAATTCAATTATAGCTGTTAGAAACAATGATTTCATTTCCAACAAATTCAAAGTCCATTTGAATGAAATTTGGACTTTTGAGCTGTAATTACTCTACTCCCGGTCGGGATTTCATCAGTCCTGGTCGGGACTAGCATCAGATAGTCATTTGTAGCTGTTATATTTGAAATCATGCGTTGGTCCTGAGCATTATCCTGGTCGGGACTAAGATCGAGATATGTTCTGGTCAACAAATTGAAGTTTGATGAAGATTGGTCCTAGTCGAGCTGCATGATCTCAAGCGGGACTGCCTGGTCCCGGTCAGGATGAGAGTTTGGGATATGTACTGCCTGAAAGAAAAATTTTATTCATTCTCGACCCGATCCAGCTCTATGCATCCCGAGCGGGACTGCTTGGTCCTTGTGTAGGTCTCGGTAGGGACCGAACCCAATATTTACACTGAATTCTTAACAATTTTGACAATTCTTCTAATCTTTAATTCCGGTCGAGACCATACTCGAGACCAATGTCCAGAGTGAATTTTCTTCAATAATTCTCCATCATTTTGACTTCCAAAAGTCCTAACTTATACACACTTAAAACAAACACATTAAATGCTCAAAATTAAGTTTGTTAAGATCAAAATTAAGATTGATTATTGCTAAGGTCAACATGTTCCTATATAAAAATTATTATATGTATATTTGAACAATTGTATTAAATTATAAATTTTCATTGTAATAAAATTAGTTTAATTTGATTAAATAATATATCTATGTAAAAGTTTTAGTTTTGCTATAATATATTTAGGGCTAAGCATGAGGCGAAGAAATTCGGGAAATGTAAATTCTTTGGACTCAATACAAAACTTAGAGACTTTAAAAAATAATTCTCCAAACTTGAACCAAAAATTTAAATCTCTATTTTCAAATTGCTCCAAATTTTTGGGACAATTTTAAGTAGAGATTCGTGCAAATAGAGATTTCAAAACAATTCAGAACAAAGCCAAATCTAGGAGTTTTTGACAATCACTACAAAAAATGATAAGATCAGAGATAGACAATTCCATCGCTAAAAAGACCGTGATGGAAAATCTAGTCGCTAAGTCAAATAGCGAAGGCGAAGACAGTCTGTTGCTAAATTTTGTGATGGATTGAATATGGTTAACTTTTGGGATGGCTTGTAATCCGCCGCAAAAACATGTTGTCAAACAAACTTTTTAAACTGACGGATTTTTGATGGTTTTGTTATCCGTCACTAATTTTTTTGCGGCGGATATTCTAGTTGCTAAAGTTGAAATATAAAAAATAAATAGTTTTTTATTTAATGAATATATAAGTGATAAAATAATGAGTATTATAAAAATTATATATATAATTGAAATGAAATAAACTATAATTAATTAAAAAGGAATTTAAACATTTAACAGTTGCTTACATTCGTAATAATTAAAAAGTACAATTATTTGACAATTAATTACAATATTGATGTATATATAAAATGAGTTAATCATAATCTTGATAATCATCATCTTCTCCATCTTCATCTTCCCCTCAATTCTCTAATTACAATAGTTAAAAAGAGGTCATCACTAATGTGATAACAAAACTATTGATGGTTTTCGCATGAGCAATACATTTTCCTACTTGCAATCGGAGAACAATTCTAGAAAGCAAGCTGAAAAATATTACAAGTGTCATTACAATAGGCGTAGACATTTATATCTCTAAATTTTTCACTCAGACATTTTAGATGCAACAAAACGGGTGTCTAAGGTTATTCTTGATGATTAAATTGACTAACTAAATACAACAAATCATATATAATTGTTATTGTGTTGAATATGTAACTAAATTATAACTAAATTCGACCAATTAATCGAGATTTGCATATTAAAATACCTATCAAATACTAATTTAACAAAAAAATAATGTAATGAAATATATTTTTTCAAAAATTAATATCCGTACAAAATATAAATTGATTGAATGTTTCTATTTATATTTTAAATGAATTATATTTATTTTGTTGGTTTTTTAAAAAAATTAGTTATGGTTTTACTTATATAAAATATAAATTTTTAGTGTTGAAAGTGGTTAAATTTTCAAATATCTATTATGAATTGTACATACTTAATCATTCTAAAAGATCTGAATCTTCAAAATGAATCCTACTGAAAAATGGTGCGGTACTGAAATTTTAAATTTTAATACAACATTAGAGATTTTATTTTTAAATTTTTAAAATTTGGTATAATTTTATAGAATTTTCAACCCTTGAATTTTTTCAAAGTGTAAGTCCTACTTTTTTATGAAGTAGGGTACGTAGTGCAATTTAAGGAAGCAATTCCCGGAAGAGACGGGATTTATGTATGGCCACAAACCTCAAGAGAATTTGGGGTGCATATTGTGTAGAATCATTTTATCACTGTAATTGATCTTGGCATTAAATGAATCTGAGAGCCATTCAGCCTTACAGGCCATTTACTACCTTCATGCCTCTCTTGCTCGCACCCTCCCTCTCATTGCATCTTAACATGTACAATTTTTCTGTGGGACAATTTGGTTGCTGCTTGAGTCCATTTTTTTACTATTGAAAATTTAGTTTTTTAATTTTTTTTTATAATTAATAGGTGCATGAATGTATAAATAAATTACATAATTAGATTTATTTAGCAAGTCAGTCCCAACTCTCGAATTATCGGTTAATCAGTATTTAAATTTTTTAAATTATTTTAAATGTGAAAATTAAACACTAAATTTTATGTTCTAATACAAGAGTTTTTTTTTATTTTATAATACGATTATATAATTTTTATTTAACAATTTCAAAATTAAAAGAAATAATATAAAATATAATTCACGGATCATGTCAGTTTTTGCAGTTCATCTTAAAGTTTTTTCATTTGAATTTTTATTTAAATCAAACAAATTTTATTATAAAATACAACTTAATTGGCATGTTAACACTGACTAAGCAACAAGTTTGAGAGTGACCTATTAAATATGCCGATTTATATCACGCCCCTAATTATTATAAATAATTAAAATACCAAAATAATAAAATTGAAAAACACCAACAGATTCGGTAGGATTGCTTACTGTGTGTGGTTTTCTTTGCTTCTGTCTCTGATTGTTTCTGGAATCCTCTCAGTGAACTTGCTGCTCCTCTCGGGGAGAAGATCCCATGTCAATGTTTTCCTTGATATTTAATTCATCTCAAGCTGTTGAGTTGCTTTGTTTTCATGAGTTAAATACTATTAATCTTAACATGTTTCTTTTATATCTTTTATCTCTTTTTAAAAATAAAAATAAAAAAGAAAAATATTTCTTCAATTTTTTTTTTAATTAATAAGCCAAGAGACAAACTCATAGATTACTTAAAATCATTCATACAAAGAGGAAGGACCATACTAGGGACTTCTTCCAAACAAACAAACTCATGTGCTAAAGAAAGCGCCCATTGTGCTAAGCCATGAACCACCATATTACATGATCTAGGAGCAAACCAGAAGCAAATAATATCAAAATGCTTCACTTAGAGAGAAATATCATTAACAATAGAACCCATAGAAGAAAGAGTATAGCATGGTGCAGTCACCCATATGTCTATAGTGTTGAGGCCAATACTGGAAATGAACAAATCAATCCAGGTGCAATCTCAGAAGTAGCTGGAGGAAATGAATGTTACCCTCCATCACATGGCATCGATCCTAGACAAAAAGCAAAACATTGAGCTACCCAGGAATTCCTCAGACACTAATAGGCATGGTAATCTACAATATGGCAATGTGCACCTAATAAGAAGGCATGAAGATAGACATAAATATCAAGCCCGATCAATGAATTATAGAAATGATCATACTTATCAAGGTCGGACCATGGGTCCTAATCCTCCTCGGAGTGGCACCATCTTTATGTATGATGACTAAGGATAAGTTGTTAAATTAACTATAGGCCATGACTTAGATCAGGGCAACTCCCCTGCTCATTATGAAAATAATGCTTATAGGTATGATTAGCTGCCACTTGTGACCAACCAATGTCTATTAAGAGACTTTAGAAAAGATGGGGATAGACTTTAGACCCATCTCTAGGCTAATATATAGTAAACCTTATCTAGATTGGATATATAAGTTGCACCCATTCCCAAAAGGATACAAGGTGCCCGAATTTGTGTTGTTTTCGGGCAAAGATAAACATCAATCCTTTATCGAACATGTAGCCTAATTCACTATGCAATGTGGGGAGTCGTTGACCAATGACTTTTGGAGGCTGAGACTCTTTAGCAATTTCTTAACAAAATCGGCCTTCACCTAGCACACATACCTTCCATCCAATTCCATAACCACATAGAAGGACTTGGGGGAAAAGTTCCATGTAGAGTTTTTTAGAGCCCGACCTGATAAATGCTTGGCCGATTTGGCTAGAATTACTCAACTACTAAAGGAATCTGTAGAGCAGTATGTGATGGGGTTCAGAAAACTTCGTACACAATGTCATTCGATCATCAGCAAGGCCGAATGCATTCCTATGGTAGTTAGAGGGTTGAACTATTCTGTGAGGGAACATTGAGGGTTACCACTTTAGGGACCTCTTTAAGTTGACCACTCGGGCAGCCATCTATGAAAGGCTACTCAAAGAGAAGGACCAGATGAGAGCCTCCTCCAAAAGGACTTACTACCAAGATCCTCTTAATGTATTGGCCATAAATAATGAATTTATGACTAATTCTGATGATGAGGCCATTAATATGGCCAAATATATGGGATATAAACCCAATGAGTATTAGCCTTGAGAAGGCTAACTATTATAAAAAATAAAAAGAAGAATCGGAAAGCTAATCAAATAACTAAGGAGTACTCTTTTAATCTCATAAAGGCCGATGATATCTTTGATGCACTAATCAAAGACAGCCAAATCAAGTTATCTGATAGTCATGTCATCCCTTTTCTAGAAGATAAGGCTGGCAAATAATATTGTAAGTGGAATAATTCTTGGAGGCACATTACTAACAACTGTGTTGTTTTTAAGAATGTAATTTAGAAGGCCATTGATGAGGGGAAGATGTTGTTCCCAAGTAAAGGGAAGTCTGTGGCCATTGACATGCTGACACCAAGATTGCCCTATAACATGGTGTTTCTAAGGGACGTCAAAATACTTGGACCTAGAAAAGGGGAGCAATGGACACTTGATCGGCCAAAGGTCAAAGTGGACTTAAAAGCTCCAAAAGAGGAGGGGAAAACTCCATGCCGAATAGAGAAGTAACCATCACAAATGAGGAAGAAGTTACCTACCCAACATGTCAATATTGCGTCAAGTACACCCCTAGTAAGCACAACAGGTCACCAAGGCACACTAAGTGATAAAGATCATGATGCTGACCAAAGGGTTTCCAAGTATTCCCAAAATCCATTACAAGGAGTTGGTGGTCCAATGACTAGAGCAAAGACAAAATGAATGAAAGAGGCATTATAAGGATTTAATCATGGAGATGCATGACAATGAGGCTGTTCTACATAATTCTAAGGTTATTCTAGAAGTTTCCAAAACTACACTAAGGATAATCACTTATCTTTACTTGAAAGATGAAAGAAAAGGCTTAGAACATGAAGATCAAAGTTTGGAGATCATGATATAAGACCAAGTCACATGGATATGCTAAGGAAAGGCCCAACACGCATGCTAAGATGTAATAAAGGGCTTATTTTATTTTTGGGCTTATTTGGGCTTGTTGGGTTAGTCCAAGCCTTAAATAGTTAATTTTTATTTAGTTTGACTTTTCAATGCTTAGTTGTCCTTGGTTGTCATCTTTTTAAAAGGAATCCTATTTAGTTAAGAATTTTCCTTTATAGTTATCTTTGGCAATAAGTAAGAAACATCTTTTCCTTCAAGGATTAGGATGTTTATGATGTGTGTAATATTTACATATTTATGAGTTGAATTTTAATGACTTTTGAATTAATAAATAATGTTAATTGGGTAGATTTTAGGTTAATTAGGAAATATTTTTAGTTTAGAGTCTTATTTAGGATTTTATTAATTTTGGTTTAATTTTAGTCTAATTAGGAGTTTTATTTAAATACTTATTAGTGTTTCCCTTTTTGTAGGAAAGATTAAAAAGGAATTCCAAAAAGTCAAGGATTTGTGCGACATGGCCATGACATGGGCGTGTTGATACCGTATCTACTTATGGACATAAAGTGCCATGTGACACGAAACGCACACGGGCATTTGCCAAACCATGCTACAATCTAGAAATCAAACTCAAAGTGAAGCACGGTCGTGCTGAGCCTGTGCCAGAAAGAAGAAGATGAGACATGGCTATGTCTAAGCCTTGTCGAATAAAAGAAGTTTTCCTTTTTGGAAAGGACTTGGGAATTCAAGGGCAAAGAAGTCTTTTATCAGGCTTTTCTTATAAAAGGGGATATGGATGAGCTATCCAATTCATTCAATGAGCAATCCTTGAAGCCAAAGATTAAAGAGGAGTCACAAGATTGAAGAGATTTATTCATAATTTCTTATTATTTATCTTTTATTCTTTTAATTATGTTTATGATTGTCACCACAATTATGCGTGGCTAATTTCTTTTTAGGATTTAGGCTATGAGTTATTTTTCTATGATGTGATCGAACACAAGTCTTTTATTAATTTGATTTTTAATTATTTCTATGCATTGAGCTTAATGTCTTGTTATCATTCTAGGCCTATTTGATTTCATGTTTATGGGTAAATTAACTAACAAGAGTTAGGGAAATTTACTAGTTTAAGACTTATAGGACTTAGACCAATCAACCACGAGAGTAGGTGAGCTCTTCGGGGGACCACGAGAGTAGGCGAGCTCTTCGGGGGTAAAATAATTGTTAAGGAGAATTAGAGAGTAGGTTGAATTTTAATCTTGGCATGCTTAATTGAGCTCAAGAGAGTCTTTAGGTATTTTAGAACAATTACCCTTAACTAAAATCAATGTTTTTATTTATTAATGTGTTCTTGATCTGATTGGAATAGTGAAACTAAACTTAAGCCCTAAGTTTTAATTAATTTAGTTTCTTTTAGTATTAAATTGCTTTGATTTATATTTTGTTTGTTAAACTGCTTCTATTTAATTTTCTAGCTAAGATCATAAGTAAGAATATTAGTGCTCAATATACAATCCTCGTGGGAATGATATCTTTTGTATTACAATTCATGATCTGTGCAGTTGTAGGTTTTGAACACAACAGTTTACATGCCTATATAAAGGTCACCAATATGTAAAATGAATTTTTACATCATTATCAATATTATTAAGTTATTTTAGCAAGGTTTCTTTGCTTTCTTGTGTACTTGGCAAGATAAAAATTCTTGACTTATCAAAAGAGTGATCAACCTTTGTGGCGTCTTAAAGATTGAAGTTTTAAGGATTTAGTTTCCTTAGGGTTCTAATCTAATCAACCATAAATTATTTTTTAGTTTTCTAAAGCACCCATAACAAATTGATTAAGGGTTCCTAGGGCAGGTTGTGTAGTGGGTTCTTATCACTAAGCAAAGCCGATCACACTCACCTAATTGGCTAAAGACTAGAATTGGTCCTCACAGGTCACCCATACATGTTGATCAAGACCGTTTACATTCACCTAATTTGCCAAATGAAAAAAAATTTAAACCAAAGGCAACAGGCCAAAAATTTTAAACCAAAGGCAATAGAAGAATGGCAGAGGCATAGGCCAAAGCTCGATATATTTAAGAGGGTATGGTACCTTGATAGAGGTGGAAGGGTCAGCATGACTAAGACACAAAAGAGGAGAATGCAAAGGCTTCACCAAACAGCTCGACAACACCAAGAAGACTTATATCTAAGAATCATACCATCTAAGGAGAAACCCCATAAGAAAAAGTAGTAAAAAAGTCTGCATCATCCTTTGAGGGTGGAAAAGGATAGAATTCTAAAAGAAAAGGAGCATATTAAAAGAGTGGCCAATGACAAGGACAAAATAGTTAAGAAAATGTATACTGGTCCAATTGATCCCTATAAGAAGCCCTCTTCTAATTTCAAACTCTACAAGGAGGAGAGGGGAAGGTGAAGTGGTGTTGGTTAACTAAAAAAAGAAAGATCAAAGATGGGACTCCACCTCCTTCACCCAAAAATAAAACATCGGCCTCTAACATTAATTTTGTCACACTGCCTAGTGACTTCAAATATATGCCTGGCCAAAGGTCTATGCTAGATGGAGATATAATCACTCCAGATGACAGCGAGCTAGATAAGGGACTGAGGGCATCTTTAACTATACCACATCTCGATCGTCTTATGACTAAACACATTCGGCCATTGTATATAAAGACCAATTTTAATGGTGTTGAAATGAAAAGGGCGCTAGTTAACAATGGCGCTAGAGTCAACATCATGCCTCTTAGAACCTTGAAAAGGCTCGGGCTAGAGGCTTAAGACCTGAAAAAAACTGATGTTGTAATGACTGATTTTACAGGTCATGATCAGGTAGCAAAAGGGTTCATCATGTTGAATGTCAAAGTAGGAAGGAATGATCAGCCTGAAGGATTCTTTGTGATAGATGTCAAAACTAATTACAATGTTCTCTTTGGTAGAGACTGGATCTACTTAAATTCTTGCATTCCATCAACACTACACTAGATGTTATACATTTGGAGACCTGAAAAGGATGTGGAGATTATACACGGGGATCCTAGTCCTTTCAAAGAAGAGGCCTTCCATTCTGAGGCCATGATGTACAATCCCCACTTCACAAGTTTCAAGGGATGCAAGAAGCCTACTAGCATTGTTCTTGATTGACCTTCAACCATTTTTTAGATTAAAAATATTTATAAATTTAGAATTTGTTCCAATGGAAACTCTTTTATAAGTTTAATTGTTTATTAAGAATAAAGTTAAAATAAATTTAATTTTTCCTAACACTTACTTAGGCCTCTTTAGGATTGAGATTGAAATTTATTTGAAATAATAAACATACACATATTTTGAAGTGTTTTATGAAGATTAATTTAGCATTTCATTTGTTCAAATTAGTGTATTTATAAAGAAAAAAAAATCTAAAATTCATTAATAAAATAAATTGTAATAACTTTTTGTTGTTTCATTGCATATCATTACCTTTTGTATTAATATATCTATCATAATATTTTTTCTCAGTAATAACTTTAAAAGTCATATCAAGTAAGTCTATAAGATTATTAGCGTCTATAAGAAAATTAGTGTCTATTTTACTAAATTGTTGCTAATAGTTGCTCTTGAGTATTGAAAATTGATGTTGGGTGGAGGATTTCACACTCCAACCATTGTAAATGCACTTCATGTTTATCTTTTATGCAGTTTAAATGACATAATTGCCCTCTATTTAAAATACATATTGTTAATTAAAGAGTTATTGCTTAACTCTACCATGAATTTTAGTCATTTTCATCAATCTGTCCTATTTTTAAAATTGTGACAAATTGGTATATGAACTTTTCAATTTATTGTAAATTTATCCACAATTAAAATAGCATGTGCCCATAACATGACATGCATGTGTAAACTTATTTGCTGATGTGGAAATTAGAAGAAGAAATTAGTAATTTTTATATCTTTAACTTTCATCATTTCTACAAATATATCCTTAACTTTAATCTTTGTGCAAATATATCCTTACATTTAGCAAATAATTTGCATATGCATGTCATGTCAGCATGCCATATCAATATGGGCATATGTTATTTTGATCGTAGATAGATTTGCAATAAATTGTATACCCATTTGCTACAATTTTAAAAGTATGATTGATTGACGAAAATGACTAAAGTTCATAGTATGTTATGCAAAAACCCTTAATTAAAACATGTGAAATAATCCTATTTAAATGCACTTTCTATAAAACTTTTTACTTTTTAACTTATTTTATTTTGTAAAACAAAAATTATTTTATGAGAAAAGTCAAGTATGTGCTTGTATTAATTATCAAACTCGTTCATACAACTATAAAATATTTATTTCTTTTCTCTATAATCTAATATCAATATAATTGATTCTCAAATTATTTATTTTGCATTCAAATTTTTATTTTTTTTTTGAAAATAACTCATATAATTAGAATTACATATTAAATATACAACATAAATAAATGTTTTGAATATTAACCTGTTTCATTGAAATAGTGTGTGTGTCTATATATATATATATATATCAAAACATATAAAAATTAACAAAAATTTGTAATTAAATAGTGAAATTCACTCTACCAAAAATTTTACCTAAGAATCTATATTTTTTAGTAAAACGATTCAAGAATAAGGATAATTATGTCATTTACATTACTAAACAGTTAAATATTTTTTTCAAGAAGAATATGTAGTATCAAAACTCAGAGGAATATCCTCACGAATAGAAAGGAAGGCACACGATGCTACCCCCTTCATCAAAATAATGTCAAGATATGAAGAGGTTGTCCATTTAGAGCAACTATAAGAACAGTTTGGCCAAACAAGCTCTTAATTGGAAAATTAATTTGATGGAATTGATAAAGTAATTGTCAAGGAATGGTACTCTAGTTATAAAAAGGGAAAAGGTACATTTAAACCCTGCATGTTTGGTTTAGAGAAGATAGACCCTAAAATTATTATTCTTATTAGATTAATTTAAATTTTTATTTTAATTGAATTGATAATTAAATAAAATAATTTTTCTTACGAATTATATTATTAATAAAAAATTAAGGATAATTTTGTTTATTAAGTTGAAAAAATTAAAATATTTCTATAGAAAA
>CATIWK010023897.1:0-10418 GCA_949634005.1 Mallotus japonicus | reverse complement strand
ATCTATTTCTAAATTAGAAACGGATTACAAAAATCCGTTTCTAAATTAGAAACGGTTTACAAATTCCGTTTCTAAATTAGAAACGGAATTAGATGCATAAATTTTGTTGTTCTCTTAAAATTAGAAACGGAATAAAATATTCCGTTTCTAATTTAGAAACGGAACATTGTGTTCCGTTTCTAAATTAGAAACGGAAACATTCCGTTTCTAAATTAGAAATGGAAATATTCCGTTTCTAATTTAGAAACGGACAATTTCTGTTACAATTCCGTTTCTAATTAGAAATGGAATTTAAATTCCGTTTCTAATCTGATTTGCAATGAGCAAAATAGCAACAGTAATATTCCGTTTCTAAATCCGTTTTTGAAGTAATTAGAAACGGATTTTTCAATATTAGAAACGGAAAAATCCGTTTCTAAACTGTATTTTTCTTGTAGTGATCTCGGTTGCTGTGGAAGTGAAACTATCGGAGTGTCTGATGAGGACTCTACTGATATCATTTCTGATGTATTTATCAAGCTCGCCTCCAATTCTGACTGTCTTTTCCCTTGTGATCTGTAGCGTCTGAACCTGGTCGACCGGCTCCGGACCTGTGCCTTGTTTTTCCGTCTCTAAGGACACCAAAGAAAAAGCTTTAAGTAGGGGCTGGACAGCCAGCTGGTAGCGTTGCTGTGCCATTGCTTGGTCTCCAAGAATGGTTATGACTCGGTCTTCTAGAGGGATTTTCATAGTTAACCTTCTGATGCTTGTGGCTGCATCAATTGTATATAAGATTAGTCTTCCAATAATGGCATTATAGGTGAGAGGCAAGTCAATGATGTTGAATAAGGATCAAACTGCCTTCACATCCCTTGTATTTCGATTACCAAATTCAATCTCCAATTCTACTACTCCCATAGGTTAGGTTGTTCCCCCATAGAAGCTTGTGATGGGATGTTTGATTGTTTTGAGATCAGTGACCAAGCCTCCCATGGCTCTGTAAGCGTTCCATGAGAGTGCGTTAACTGCACTCCCCTCATCTACTAGCAGTCTCTTTATAAGGTAATTCTGAATGTATGCGCTTACAACTAGGGCATCATTATGAGGATGCCGAGCGTGTTGCCCATCCTCTGAGCTGAATGTAATAATAGGCTTCTGGAATTGACTTTCTTCCTTTCGGGTCCTTTTCATTCTTTTCTCCTTTGGTACTTCTCCTCCTACTATCATATTTATGACCCCAGCTACTTCATTCCAACCCTTTTTTGCTTCAGGTTTATCACCAGCTTCATCTTTAAAGTCTCGGTTTCTCCGATTATTATTAGTGAATTTGGCAAGTTTGCCATTTTTGTATCAGCTGCTCTATGGCTCTTTGTAATTCTCGGCATTCTTCTATCTCATGTCTATACTCCCGATGATATTGGCAATAAAATCTTCTATTCGCCATTGCTTTCTTACTAGGACTCAACTTTCTGGATATGGGAATTCCCACCCCATTTGCTCGGATCCACATAAGGACTTGTGATCTCGGAGCATTTAAAGGCGTGAAACTTTCAACTTCATTCCTGAATCCACCTGCTGGACCCCTTGCCGGGCCCTTAAAGTATGGTCGTTAAAGTTTGGGCCTACTGGGTTCGGATTTTTCCTCTTTTTTGAAGGGGGTTTTGTCATCATCCCTTTGTAACCTCCTATCTTCATCAAATTTTATTAGTTTCATTGCCATAACCATGACTTCTGAGAAAGTTGTAGGCTCTTTAGTCATAATATTGTCTTTGAGTTTACCCAGACGTGTCCCAATCTTCATTGCTTCGATAGCTACCTCATCACTTAAGTTCTCTATCTGCATGGCAACTTTATTGAATCTGTCTAGGTAATTTCTTAGTGACTCTGTGACTCCCTGTTAACACATCCGGAGGTCGTTTATACTCTTTGCTGGTGGAATATTGGTGATGAACCGAGTCCTAAACTTCTCCATAAGTTGTTCGAAGGACGCAGAATTTTTGGGCAATTGATGAAACCATTGCTGAGCAGTCTTGGTAAGCGTGCTTGGGAAGACGCGGCATAGGATCCCATCATCCACATTTTGGAGCATCATCTCAGTCCTGAATGAGGAGATGTGGATGATTAGATCTCCTGTTCCATCAAACTGGTCCAGCTGAGGTAGTTTGAATTTTAATGGAATCTCAGTTTTGACAATTCTGCTTACAAAAGGTGTCGTTCCTTCTAAGACACACTCATCCTCCTTCCTAGGCCCAGTCTAAGCCTTCTGAATTACTTGTTCAACCTTCTGTGCTATCTGAGAGTCATCCAAACCAGGGTGGCTTGTGATGGATTCCCCTTCCGGATCTTTTTGAGCTACTTTTTCCCTTGCTGTAGCGTTCTGAGTTACGACTGGTGGTATGATCATATTGTCTGTTGGACGAGTGGTCCCTGGATTGTTATCTTGAATTAGGGGCATTTAATTACTTTTGCATTAGTGCCATCTGAATCTGAAGGTTCTGGATCATAGCCTCTTTATTTATTAGAGGCTGGTTGTTTGTTTCTGTCACCGTGTTTAGGTCTGGTTTGTTTGTGATAGGGGTTCCTAGAAGGCTTAGGAAGGGTATGGAAGGGATGGGACGGCTGGTGTGATGTAAAGGAGCATAGTAGGGGAAGCTTATGCCTGGGGTTGTCCAACCCGGGGTAATTCCGGATGTTGGATATATGGTAAAAGGAATTTGGGACAATGGTCCTGCATTTTGAAGAAAGGCTAATGAGTCAATAGGCAAGATCGGGGCTGACAGGTTGATTGGAGTAATAGGAGCTGATGGATTAATGAGAGCATCTGATGTTGTTCCTGGAGGATTGATGTGAGTGTCTGTAGCTAGTGGGCTAGACGTCATTTTGAAGGTTTTGTTTTGGTTTTAGTAGAGATCGATGGCTTAAATTCAAAAGATTCCCATAGACAGCGCCACTTGATAACTTGATTCCGGAACCTCCGAGTCCTGTATGTCAAGCAATCAATAAAGGAACAAGGTGAGAGGTGGGGTTTCCCCCATAAACCCTCCGATGCTTAAGTCAAAATGGGTTCAGAGAGAATTTAAAAAGATAAAGAGAGCTAAGAGAATAGAGTTGAATAGAATGAATAATGTAAAGGAAGGGAAGGAGTATTTATAGAAGATGAGATACTCAAACCTGAGAGGAGTAGGACTCCTTCTCCTAATAGGATATGCCTCTATCTAGATTAGTAGCTTCCTGATCCGGGAGTCTTCCTAATGAGGGACTCATTTTCCTTTTGGAATTTGGACTTCTTGTGCTGCAAGTTACTATTATTTAGGAAGATATTTATTAATTAAAATAGGAATATACCTGTAGGGTATCAGTACCTATTGTTCTACAAGTATATGATTTAATTATCTTTAAAATGTTAATATTAATGAATAATACAACATTGTTACGTTGTTTTGTAGATAATTAAGAAAATTCAATAGTACCTTAACTTAACTAAGCCATCCTCTCAGTCTGCTTCAGGTAATTAAGGTAGCTATATGAAATTTCTCGAAGCAGTACAAATCAGAATGCATGTCAATATGTATATATTTAAAGGCAAGGCATTATGTAGTTGCTAGCTAAGCCATAATTCAGTTATCTTTGTATAGACATTTAACTAAACAGTCTATATATATATATATATATAGACTACTTAATTAAGTAACGTAGCAAGTAGGGAGGGGTTTTTCCAATCAACCTTTACAAGTTGTACTAGTTGGTTTTTCCCCTTATTTTCATATAATAAAATTATGAATTTTGAAAAAAAAAATGTATGAACTTATTCCTACTAACTAGACAAATATATATACTTGGTTTAGGATGCCATTAACTGTAAAGAAGTTAACATACCTTCATATACAGTACCATGATGTGAAAAATTTCCAAGTAGAGGGGGAGAGTTATATATATATACAATTATAAAACAAGTCTAAATTTTTTTTTTAGGATATAAAAATTCTCCATGGAATATAAATCAAGCTTTGTTTTTTCCTTAATTACTTAATTTTTTTTTTCATAAAAGATTGGAAATTGGAAATCAGAGAACGTACCCAAGAATCTCAACTAAGTTGACACCCTCTTAGCGTTCACATCACACTTCCAAAGTCCTAAATTCAATTAAAATAAAAATAAGAAGAGTTGTTACAAACCAAAAGCTAAAGAAACAAGCAAAAGGACTAATTAAATCTATAATTAGACCTTCCACTAAAGTCACTATAAATAGCATCTAAATAGAAGTCTGGAGCTGTATCCCACCAAAGCTTTGAAGATGCTGAAACGCCATGCTTTGTAAGAAGATATGTTGCAACATTACCTTCTCGGTATATATGGGACACCCTGAATTACATTTGGGAAACCTGATGTAAACATTGCAACCACATAGGTTTAATAATCCAAGGGACATGATGACTTCTCGACTGAAAAAGCCGAACTACATAGGAGGAGTCACACTCTAGCCAAAGCTGATTCCAACCACGATCCCATGCCATATGAACAGTGTAAATAGCTATATGAAGCTCTGCCACATAAGCAAACGAACCTCTTGCATACCCGCGCAAAGTGTAAAAGATACCCCAACTCCCGCCACCCCTGGATGGCCTAAAGCTGAGCCATCAGTATTAGCTTTGACCCAAGAAACAGGGGGAGGCTGCCAGCAAACAGAAATAATCAAAGGAGCTTACTATGGAATTCCTTGAATTCGAAGAGCATGCAGAATTCGAAACTCATCAGATGAATTGTACATACAGCCTACTCTAAAGAAAGCAACTTCCTGAATAGCATTCCATACCTAACACAAGACAACATGGATGTTAGGTACACAGTCATTAAAAAATCACATCATTTCTACACTTCTATATAACCCATAATCCGTTGACTATTGCAGAACACCAAAGCGCTGCAACTTAAGAACTAAAGCGGTGATTCATAGCATCTATAATAAAATCAACAATAGAACCTGTAAGATAAAACTGTTTGCTGAATAATGGTGACACTGATTGCCAAACAACAATTGAGAATCGGCATTGTAAAAAGAGATGTCTACTATTTTCCAAAGAAGATTGACATAAACAGCAGCGAGAAGCAAAAGCTAACCCTTTGATGCGTAAATTATCATCTGTAGGTAGATAATTCTGCATTGCTCTGAGGTAAAGCAAGGAGCGAGAAGGTGGGAGGAACTCTTTCTAAATAAAAGAATGCCAGGCAACCATAGGACGAGTAAACAAAGAAAATTGTACATTTTCTTCACAGTATGTAGGCCATCATCTGCTCTAGTCCAAACGCAAATATCATTTTCAACAATGATAGGAGAAATTTTTTTAATGGCTTGTCTAACCACTACATTGTTGATATGCGATAGATTCCAAGAAGTATTCATGAGAAATCTATTAACATGATCCACCAAAGAAGCTTGATCTTTTTTAGGAATGCCCAATTGATTTGAAATTGTAGGAAGGACCCATTCATCAGTCTAGAAATTCAAATTGCTATTTTCTCCAATGTACCACATAATATCCAAACGTAGAGAAGTATAAATGTCCTTGATAGAAGACCACACAAAGGACCAAAAATAATTATCTCTCCCAATACCCGAAGGATGCAAAAAAATGACTTCTGAGGATATTCATAGGATAAGAATTGACAACAATTAAATTCTATGCCGTTTTATTGAGAATAGCATCATTTAAAACTTTTAACTGCTTAATACCAAATCCTCCCTCATTCAAAGGCAAACAACAAAGATGCCAAGGGGTAGTGACAAGCTTCTTACTATTAATAGAGCCTGACCAAATAAAATTCCTCATACAACGTTCTATATAAGAAATAAGAGTCAAAGGCCACCCACTTATAAACTACAAAAGAATGGAGTAGGGAACTAGTGATAACATAATTAACAAGAGTAATATGTCCAGCCCGAGATAAAGAATTACCCTTCCATTTCGAAAATCTTACACAAATCTTATCGGCAAGAGTTTGTAACCATTTTTTCTTCGATGCACCTACAAAAAGAGGGACCCCTAAATAGTTAAAAGGAAAAGAACCTTTAACCATACCAGTAATTTCTTAGAACTTTGTAGCACGATGATCAATAATTGAAGCACCATAAAAAACTTTTGATTTTTCCCCATTAACAACTTGCCCAGATAAATTGGCATAGCATTGGAAAACCTCATTGATGGCTCGAATATTGCGCATGGAAGCCCTAGCAAATAAAAGAATATCATCTGCATATAAAAAATGAGTAGGGAAAGAAGAATTCCTTGTGTACATCATAGGCTGAATAACACCTGAATCAACCTTAATGGAAATCAACTTGCTAAGGAAGTCTTCCGCCAGGCAAAAGAGAAGGGGGGAGAGAGGATCCCCTTGGCAGACACCTCTTGAACAAGGAAAGTAACCCGTAATCCTGCCATTAATAAGATTAAAAATTCGAGCAGACATAAACAATGACAAAACCCAGTCTCTGAATTAGAATGAGAAGCCAAAAGTCTCTAGGACATCCAAAATAAAATTCCAGTCAAGGGTATCAAAAGCTTTCCTGATATCAATTTTCATTGATAAATTACCCCCAAAATAAGATTTTTGCAGCAGATTGACCCCTTCTGAAGCTCCAGCAATAAAATCAGAGATAGAACACTATTTTAAAAACCCAAACTGGTTACAGGAAATAATCCTTGGAGCTATAAGAGATAGGCGATCAACAAGAATTTTAGTAACAATCTTGAAACTAAAATTGTTCAGAACAATTGGGCGAAATTGTTCAATTGCTAGAGCATTTTCCACTTTTGGAATTAACACCATAAAACTGTAATTCATACATGAAGTAACAACCCCCGAGATGAAAAAACTCTGAACTGCAGCACGGACCTCCTTTTGGATCAAATCCCAAAAAAGTCTAATAAAAAATCCCAGTGAACCCATTAGGACCCGGTGCACTATTGGCATCCATACTGAAAATCATTACCTTGATCTCATCAAAAGAGGGACATCTCACCAATGAAACATTATCAGCATCAGAGACCAAAGAGGGAATAACTGACTGAATAAAACTAATATCAGAAGTCACACCAAAATTTGCCCGAAAAAGATTTTAATAAAAGTCTATCACGTGATTTGCAATGAAATGCTTATCATCAGTGACACTCCCATCAATCTGCAATTGATAAATACCACGTTTAGATTTTTTGCGAGCCAATTGTTGATGGAAAAAAGCAGTATTTCTATCACCAGCTGCTAACCATTTATTTTTACACTTCTCCTTTAAGAAATTTTCCTATTGGTTGAGAGATAATTCAAGAGCCTCATGAGCATCAATCTCTTTCCTATGGCGGTCATCATCAGGACCATAAGAGGCAATTTCCACTTGAATGTCCTGAAGACTTGTAGAAGCGTGCTGAATATTGGACTCCAAGATACCAAAAGTAGATTTATTCCAAACCCGCAAAGCCCCTTTGAGTCTCTTCAGTTTGTATTTGAGAAGTTACATGGGAGGAAGATTAACAGAAGGAGACCTCCAATAATCTGCAATAAATTCTAGCAAGCCTGGATGCGTAATCCACATAGCAAGAAACTGAAATCGAGAAATCACACCATCAAAAAAATTACAATGCAATAGAAGGGGTGAGTGATCAGATTGATGAAAAAGAAGAGCTGAACATGAAATCTCAGGCCACTGTTGAAAAAGGCAAGATTGCCAAGGGCTCTATCCAGACGGCTCTATACTCTACTAGCACCAAATCTTCCATTAAACCAAGTATAGAAAGTACCTTTAGGTGTATAATGTCTGACAACAAGCAATCATCCAAAAAGCTTCTGAAATCACAGTAAGGACCAAGAGCAGGAGCTCTACCTATCTTCTTATGGGCTCCAAGAACAGCATTAAAATCACCCAAAACACACCAACTCGCATTAAAATTAAGAGACAAGTTATACAAATCAGACCAAAGTTGCATTCTTCTATTGCTCCAAACACTTCCATAAATGAAAGAGATTCTTTCCATAACATTTGCAAAAGAAATATCTATTATAATATGTTGGTCCTTAATGTAAATAGAAGTAGGAGGTGATAAGCATCTTTTACCAAGCACCCAAACAGAAGGAATAGGTCTATCATTACAAGCAATTACAAAACATCTAATCTATCCCAAAATGACTGAGGAATAAAAGAAAAAAGAACCATAGGCTCAACTAAACAAATCAGATTCAGAGAATAATGCTGACAAAAATAAAAGAGAGTACGTTGGGTTGTGGTGTTCCTCATACCTCTGCAATTCCAATAAAAAGCTTCATAAGTTCAATTTCTCAGGTTTCTGGGACACTTTCTGGAAAGAGAGACCTGATATTTTCTAGTTTTGAAGGATTCGCGACGTTGAACTTGAGTCCATTCTTCAGAATCCATCTCATCGGCCCAGAACCCTTTTGGATTATCATGTTCTTCATCAACCCGATTCTCATCCACTGATTATGTGTTAAGTATAATGGTTTTTTAGGTTGGTTTAGTGCATATTTATGGTGTTTATTGTTTTATTTTTATTAGAATTTTTACTTTATTTTATTTTTATTTTTGTCATTTATTTTCTTTGTGTAATTTGTTATACTTTGAAAAATATATATATAATAGTGTGTTTGGTGTCTTCTAGCAATTTAAGTGCTCTCGAAATGATGAAAAAAACATGGGATGATGAGGAAACATGCTATAATGGAGAAACATGCAATGGTGGGAGACATGAAATCATGAAAGAGACAACAATAATGAGGAAACATGCAATCATGAAAGAAACATGCAATTATGAAGGAAAAAATAATAAATAAATAAATAAATAAGAAGATGTTATATATAATAAAAGGAATTGTGATATAGAGGAGAAGGCTACGGGAAGAAGAGGATGAAAGCATTACTGGAAGGGAAGCAGTAGGACGTGAAGGAGAAGAGAAAAATTGCTACTTGAATAGTTGAATCAAAAAGGGTTTTTTCTTTCTTCCCTCTTTATTTTTCTAAGTTTTCAATGTATTTTTTTTTAAATTTGGGATGATGAATATTATGTTTGGCTAAATTTATTTATGTTGGGGATTGTTGAACTTATTTTAATTTAAGTTGAATTATATATTGGTTTTTCTTTTAATTTGCATTAAGCATCCATTAAGCTTAATTGTTTATGATTTGGCCATTCATAATTGATGTTTAATTAAGGTTAATTATTGAGAAATATTAATCTTAATAGAAATATGAATGTTTGATTAATTGATTTAAGTCTAGAGATAACTTAAATTATTTTAATTTCAATTGGTTGTGCTTCATGATTTATTTACTAAATTTGATTAGATTTTAATTTAATGAGAATTAGTATTCTCAAAAAAAAAAAATTAATGAGAATTAGTTAAATCCTTTTCAATTGATAGAAATAAATTAAGTAATTTTTATTTGAGAAAGATTAATTACTACATTTGAAACCCCAAGAATTGCAAAAGAAAGAAAGACTAATTTCTTGTAATTGGCTTAATTAAAATATAGTGATACAATCCCCAACATTATTCTATCATTTGTTTGTTAAAATTCATTTGCTTATTAAAATTTAAATTAATTGATTTTATTATTTAGTTTTATTTTGGTTATTAAAAATTAGCAATTACATTTCACTAAATATTTGAGCCTTAAACAATAAAGAATTGGATTAATAGGTGATTAGAACAAGTCCTTGTGGGAACGATATTTTTATGCTACTTGGTGACACCATTCGCTTACAGTTTTGCACAAACACAAATGTGATTTGTTGCTCCTGTATCTATTATCCAACTGTTTCGAGGTACCAAAGTAGCAGCGAAGCAAACTTGAGAGCAATAGGCAATACCTGATTCATGAGAAGGCTCAAAGGAAGTAGACACATTATTAGCTGAGGATGAAGTACTTGCTACCTGAGAACTTGATGAATTAATAAGTGCTAAGAGCTGTTTGTTCTGCTCAATAGTGAACATCTGATTTGTAACTTCATTAGCACCCATCTCTGAACAAGGTCGTTTTCCTTTGACATTAGTTTGAGCAGTTTGAGAAGAATCTGAGGATAGTTGCTTTCCCTTTGCATCATTCAAGTAAATACTGCTCTCAATTTGATTAACTGCACTATTGTAATTCTTGTTGTTATTGACTTTATAACCAGGTGGATAACCAAATTTTTTGTAGCATTTGTCGATCGAATGACCACAGATGCCATAAAAAGTGCAGGTAGGACGCCTGCTCAAACCAACATTAGGAAATCTTTTTGCATTTTAAGCTTGAATGGAACTACTTGCTTTGTAAGTTGAGTTAAAGCTTCCTCTTCCATTCTGCAAACAAGGATTAAGAACTAGTGACGAATTCTCACTAGGATGTAGAAAATAAGGACTTGATGGCGAGTCTTCAGGTCGATTCTCCATTTTTC
>CATIWK010023890.1:0-15036 GCA_949634005.1 Mallotus japonicus | reverse complement strand
TTTTCAATAATTTTTTTATTTTATACTGTTTTTATTTATTGTTTCTCAATATTTTTTTACTCAATATTTTTTACTATTTTTATCTATTTTTTTTCAATGTTTTTTTACTCAACATTTTTTTCTAATTGTTTTCCTACTGGTCTTCATTTTTTTCTCAATATTTTTTTGCTAAAATATTTTTTTTTCTATTTTTATAGTACTATATTTATTTTTTTCTCAACATTTTTTTTCTATTGTCTTCATCTTTTTTTCTCAACTTTTTTTGCTCAACGTTTTTTTATTTTTAAGGTATTGTCTTCATTTTATTCTCAACGTTTTTTTTGCTCAATATTTTTTTCTCTTAAGACCTTTTTTTTTTCAAATGAACAATTATAAACTAAAAATCTTCAACTGTTGTTAAACCAAGCAATAAATATCTTCAACTTTTGTAACAATAATAAATAAACAAAATTTTCTCCTTTTATATTCTTAAAGAATAAGGATTTTATTTTATTTTTTACTTTAATTTGTTTATTAAAATGTCTAACAACTTCTTTTTTTAAAAAAAAATATTTGATACTTATTGATCATCAATATGTAACAAATTTACAATCTTTATGATGTATTTGTAACATCAACAAAAAAAAAAGCTAAAAAAATAAAAGAAATAAACAAACCGAAACAACAAAAAAAAACTAAAAATAACAACTGAAATAACAAAACAATAAAAATCAACAAAAATTTATGTTGTTGATTGTTGTTTATTTTTGTTTATTTTTGTTGATTTTTGTTTATTTTTATTGTTGATTGTTGTTTATTTTTTATTATTTTTAAAAATATTTTTTCATTATTAATGACAAAATTAATGTCATAAATAAAATTTTTACTTTCATTAGTATTAATGATAAAAGTAATAATGTTTTTTATATATCTCATAATTTTTATTGTTATTTTTTTTTTATTTTTAACAAAAGTCAACAAATATAAACAAAAAAAATTGAAAGCAACAAAATTATGAGATATATAAAAATAATAACAATAAAAAATAACAAAACATTATAATAACAAAAAATTGCAGTTGTTGATTTTTGTTGTTTTTTTAGTTTTTTCATCATTAATAATAAAATTAAGACCATAAATATAATGTTTATTTTTATTAGTATCAATAATAAAAATAATAATTTATTTATGATGTATTTGTAACATCAACAAAAAAAAAAGCTAAAAAAATAAACAAACCGAAACAACAAAACAATAAAAATCAACAAAATTTTATATTATTGATTGTTGTTTATTTTTGTTGATTGTCAGTTGTTTATTGTTGTTTATTTTTGTTTATTTTTATTGTTGATTGTTGTTTATTTTTTATTATTTTTAAAATTAATTCATTATTAATGACAAAATTAATGTCATAAATAAAATTTTTACTTTTATTAGTATTAATAATAAAAATAATAATTTTTTTTATATATCTCATAATTTTTATTGTTATTTTTTTATTTTTAGCAAAAGTCAACAAATATAAACAAAAACAATTGAAAGCAACAAAATTATGAGATATATAAAAATAATAACAATAAAAAAAACATTATAATAACAAAAAATTGCAGTTGATGATTTTTGTTGTTTTTTTAGTTTTTTCATCATTAATAATAAAATTAAGATCATAAATATAATGTTTTCTTTTATTAGTATCAATAATAAAAATAATAATTTATTTGATAATTTTTTACTATTTTTACTGAAAAAATAATTGTTTAATACTATGGGTAACTTTTACTTAATTAGTTTAATTTCTAAGTTCTAAATAATTATGAAAAAAAATAATTATTGAAGACTATGGGTAATTTTTTGTTTAATTAACTTAATTTTTATATTCTAAATAATAGTAAGTTTCAAAATTAAAAAAAAATTATTATTTAGAATATAAAATTAAATTACTTAAAATATACAAATTAAATAAATAAATACAAATAACTTAAATTAAATATACCTTAAAAATAGTAAATAGATTAAAAAATTATAGAAAAAAAAAGAAAAAGATGAAACTTATTCCATTTTGTCTCTTTGTATTTGAAATAAAGGTTACTTTTTGACCAAAACACAATCATTGTAAATTTATACATGTCATATAATGTCTCTCCGAAATTCCAAAATGACCCTCCCAAAAGTAGATAGCTCCCTTGTATGGGAGGGCAAAATAGAAAATGTAAAATTTTTAATTTTTTTATAGGGACTAATCTGATCATTTGTTAGAGACTAAATTAGTAATTTGTCGCATATACACGGAAATCGCCGAAGTTCATGTCAAAGTTTCAAAAATAGACCACTTTTGGGATAAAAATGAAAACAACAAAAACAAAAGTGAAAGAAACAAAAACCTCAAGTCATTAATGAAATAAAATTGGTCAAAAGGTACATGGGGTGAAATTTCTTCTAAAAAAATCCCACAAACATATTGGATGTGATAAGCTGTTCAATTCAACGGCCCATACTGTGTTGTGTCTAATAAATTTCAGTGGGCTTAACGCATATTTAACCCCTAAACTTCATCCATATTTTTGTTAGCATCCCTCAACTATTAATAATTTAGCCTATTTATTTCTCATTTGTCATTCGAAAAAGTGAAATAGATTAAAAATAATAATTTAAATGTATAATAAAAAATAATAATTTTAAGGGTGAAATAGATTCATATTAAAAGAAAAACAATTTTATTGGTTAAATAAATTTAAACTACAAGTTTAGACATGTAAAAGAATTTGATAAAAATTGAAGGATGATATTGAATAATTTAGTGAAGTTTAGGGATGAGATTGTGCATACATCCAAGTTCTGACTATTGTGAAAACCTTTTTATGTACTAACTAGATCATACTCAACTATTCACTGAAAATGTGAGATGACTATTCATTGAAGGCCAAATGTATAGTTTTCACCCCCTAAATTTTACAAAATTAACCTCTAACACGTCTCAACTTTTATTATGTTCTATATAATATATAAAATTGACATATTGTATAAATCAATATTGATATGGATATAAGAAAAACTTACATAATTTAAAATAATGTTTAATTAAAGAAAAGATATAATTAAAAATAAAAATTTTCTAAGTTTTATAATATTAGTTTTTAATTCTATTTATATTATGTTGAAGCTAATTTTAGTATTTTATGTGTTTAAAATTATTTGAAATTAAATTTTTATATGTTTTGATATTGTATGAGTTAAATAGAATCAAAAAGTACAAATTGAAAGGTGAAAAATGTTCAAAATAAAAATTTAAAAGTTGAATAGAAAATAATAAAAATTGAGAAGTGTCAGAGGTTAATAGTGTAAAGTTGAGGAGTGAAACTATGCATTCATCCATTCATTGAAATTGGAGGAGGATTGCAGAGATAGGTCATATATAGGTAGTGCTTCCTAATTGATAGAACTAAAGATGCCACCGATTATTTTGCAATTTAGAGTTAATTATTTTGCCCTATGCTGTTAAAGTTAATTATCTTCGATTAATACTGATTGAATTATAAAAAATGTTATTTTTATAATTTAAATTAATATGGATCTTGTCGAATGGACTTTCTAAAAAATAAAATTTTTTTAATACCTATCTCTCTATATATAAGTTGAAATTCAAAATTTTTAGTACCTATTTCTCCATACATAAGTTGAAATTCAAAATGTTATTAAAAAAGTTTAATTTTTTTCTTTACATTTTTTTAGCATGATTTTTATATGAACTTTTTATAAAGAGATCATGAGCTGAAGGATTGAATTTATAACCTCTATTAATACTTTAATTCCATGACAAAATGATAAATTATCCGTTCTAGAACAAGTTACGTAACTTACATGATATAGCAACGAGCATTTAGAATTTTATAGTTTGCCACATTGAGTGGGGGAGGAAACCTGTCTGGCTTATCAGCAGAGGACCACTGCCCTTTTGTTGATAGGAATGCCTAGTGCACAATCACAATATCACATGTTCTTTTCCTTTTAGAAATGGTTCATGTGCATGCAATACCTTTATGGTCCTAAAGTTAAACATAACGCTTTGCTCCAAAAAAAAAAAGTTAACTCTTTAATGCATCTAACATTACTAGAAATTGTGATCAATAATACAAAAAGAGAGAGCCAAATATAGGATTTTTTATATAGTGCAAAGCGTAGAATCTTTATTTTTATTTTTATTTCCAAAACAAATATCCAATTCCTATTCTCAAACAACCCATTAAAAAAATATATATATATATATCTCTACATCAAACTACTTTAGAGCTAAAAGCCCATATGCTATTTTTTTTTTGGTCAAATAAACTAGATAGATTTTAACTTGCAATTCCCATATGCTATTCCCCACTAGCTTAACTTGCAAGTTTGAATTTCCTACTTCAAAATACAAAGTTATACAACAGAATAAATATTGACTTGTACACACAAGTTTCCTTATGTTCAATAGTACTAAAGAATGACCAGCATTATGCTTCCAAGATAAGGAATCATATTAATATTCTTCCTTGGAGTGATCATAAAATTTGAGAATTGATAGACTCTTGGCCCACTTTTGTTAAGAGTTGGGGACAAAAGTACCCACATAGCCAATTCCTGAAATGAAGAAGGCAATGGATTGTAGGAAGAGGTATATGAAGTATCGGTTCTTTCCAAAGGCAAAATCATAGCACCCACAAAAGAAGAGATAAGCTCCAGCACCAAGCTCTAGTAAATGCAGTCTGTGCAACAAATTAGAGAAGCCATTATCAATTTCAGACTACAAAACTCATGTTTCTTTAAGACCCTTTTTTCTTTTACCAAAATTAAGATGATTATGTGATTTACTTTACCTTTCACCGATCCTAATTCGAGGTTTCTTACTAGCTTTAGAAGTTGATTTAGTCCTGAGAGCATCTCCAAGTTTTTCAGTAACAACCCATTCATTCACTCTTCCTGCCTCGAGCAAACCAATAAATGTTGCCTTGGTTCTGTGCAGAGACATGACATTCTCAAATAGAACCCAAAAAACCAACAGATGAAGTGATCTGCAAAATAAAACATTAATTACAATCTGATAAGTTATTAAACATGTTAATTAACATTAAATTCAACAAAATCAAATGAATGGTGAAGCAATACCTTGGAGTTCCCACAGCATTGAGGAAGGTAATAATTGAAGGAATATAGACAGATCCCCACTTTGGAACTTCTACTTCAGGAACAAAAACAGTTGCAGGCAAAACAACACAATAAAATAGAAATGTAACGATATGTGCTACGACCTTTCTGACGAAGAAGAAACTGTAGATCAGGTAAAACTTCTTCCACAGTGATACTTTCTGCAGTAAATTGTGTAAGCTACAAGTCAAAACTAAAAGAGAGTAACAAGTTGATCTCAATTCTACACAAGAGCACACATGCACATGCGCATGCACGCATTTTACCTTGTTTCTATATATTTCCATCGCCATTTTCTTGAATAGATTTGCAGGGCCACATGACCATCTATGTTGCTGGTATCTGTATGCTTTGAAGGTACTTGGTAATTCATTTTTTACCTACAAGAATCATGTTTGTTTGTACATATCAGTTGTTTTGCAAATGGATGGTTAGCCGAATTGGGTGCTGACTCGCCAAAACCCAATTAGAAAAAAATAAAAAATAAAAAATTGGAATATGTGTTATAAATCTGATCATCAAATGTAGTATTCTTGGAGTAAGTAAGACTTTAATGGATAATTCCAACTAATGAATACTTGAGTGTTTTATACTTAGCTAATAAAGATGTGACACATACAGCGGGTATATTGGCAAGTATTTTCAGTGATACGATACCTTGAGGTCAGCAATGTAAACAAACTTCCAGCCCTTGAGACTAGCTCGGACTGCCAAATCCATGTCTTCCACTGTTGTCCGATCCTTCCATCCTCCTGCTTCATTGAGAGCTGAAATTCTCCAAACACCAGCAGTGCCTGCATGGGATGAATATATATGGAAAAGTCCGCATTGGAATGGTGTGTGTGTGTGTATATATATATATATATAATATTGAAATTGAATAACATTAGAAAAAGAGAGATTTTTCATTTGTTTGTGAGTTAATTTAATTTGGTAAAGATGTAGTCAATTATACCATTGAAACCAAAGAAGGCATATGTTGAAGATCCCACTTCTTGTTCCACTGTGAAATGGTAATCCAGTGACATTTCTTGCATTCTTGTCATTAAACATTCATCTGCATTAACTACAAAACCATATGCACAAAAATTCAGATTCTCATTTCTTTTTTTCATCAATAGGTTTAGCTCAATATTTAATTATAATCAATTTTTAGATAGAAAACATTTCAAAAATTGTTTAACACATTAATCGCATCTGAACTAAAAAAATAATAATAATAGATATTCTTCTTTTTCCAGACATCAATTTTGCATATATTTAGCCGGTGAGAAAATGGTATAATTGTCACTTTTCTCTAGGAATATATTAAGATGCAAGACTGGAATTTTATAATTCTTTATTTGTGAAATTAATTTTTACCCGATTATTATCTATTATTGAGTAGTCTATCACTTAACTCCTATATTAATGGGAAAAAATGCATATATTTACTACACATCACTTTACTGTATGAATTATTACATTAACAGCCCTAGACATCACTTTAGTACATGAATCATTACATTAATAACTGCCCAATTAAACAAAATGAATTTATGGCAAAAGACAAGAACTTATACTAAAGGTCAAAATTTATCTGAAAATGACTGATCTTGGACCAAAAATTGCTACACACTCTCAGTAAAATTTTATCGTTCATGTATCACATCAAGATCAGGGACTGTAGATTTTGATCAGCCTTGAAAATTAAAAATAGGTGGATTTGGCCAACCAATTTGCTATGTTTGTTGGTTTTATTTTCCTGTAGTTTGCATCTTACAAGTATAAATCATTATAAAGGTCCCTTTCCTTTACCAGTATATATATTTAGACAACTAACAAAAGAATGTGCACAATTGGTGATAGCTGGCCAAAGTTTATACAAGCAAGAATTGATTCAAAGTGATAATTTATTAAATAAGAAGCAATAAACATTTTCTAAAAAATAAAAAAGAAATCTTGGTTCTAGTTTTTGGATTAGAGCCCCCTTGAAAACCAAGAAAAAAACTGTTGCTTAAAAATGTTAGTGTGTAATCAAATGCTTTTTATTGTTTTAATACTAGTCTTCAATTATTCATGCATTGGTGTACCTAATTTTATATAATTTATGTATTGAAAATGTGAAGTTTATAAAACATGAAGGACCCACAACGAATACAACTAATTAAAGGATTAAAATAAGTACCAAAATTTTTTTTTTTTTAGAAGATTCTAAAAATAATTAAGTCAAATAAAAATTACCAAATTTCCAACGAGCTTGAACAAGAGCAATTTCAGAGTTGTGGACTAGAAATGGTATGGTTCGCCAAAGGAAGTCAGGTTCAGGTTGGAAGTCAGCATCAAATATGGCCACATAGTCACATTGCTTGACGTAGCTGTGTTTCATTCCTTCTTTAAGTGCTCCTGCTTTGTACCCATTTCTGTTGTCTCTAATCTCATACTTTATTTTAATTCCTTTGCTTGCCCATTTTTGGCACTCTACTTCCACCAAGCTCTGATTTTCATTTTTGTTTTAAAACATTTCACAACACCCAAAAAAAAAAAAAAAAAACCCGAATTATTATTTTTTTATTGAAAACAAGGACATTAATGTTTTACTTAAGATAAAAACATGTTACTACAGGAACCTTAATAGTAGGATCTGTTGAGTCATCTAGCACTTGGATTATGATTCGATCCGACGGCCATGAAAGTCCACATGCAGCTCCAATTGACAATTGATAAACCTGCATTTACATTTACAAACGTTCATTCTTCCAGGAGTTAAAACTTGTAAAAGCAACGTGCCACTTCTGTTGTGTAGTAAACTCACTAGCAAAAAAATAAAAAAACTATATATAGAATATCCACGAAAATATTAGAAAGTACCTCCTTTTCATTGAACATTGGAATTTGAACTAGAACCATGGGATAAGCAGAATTGCCAAGCTCAATATCGTCCTTCATAGGCTCCCATTTGTATCTCTTGCTTGGTTTTCTCCCAAACAACTTCACAAATGTTATTACAATGCCCATATATACCCTCTCAATAAAGAGCATTATTGACATGGCTAAGCACACTATCACCAATAACTTGAGGATTGGCACGATCAATGGTGCTTTCAGTACTTGCCAAATCAATCCAAGCTGACTTGTAATATCATCTGAACCTCCACTTTGGAATGTTTCAGGAAAAATATTAATCGAAGGTAGACCATCCATAGCTAGATAAGGGTACAAAGAAAAAGAGAACAATATTATGTCACAAAATGTGAGCTAATTATAAGCAGCTAGCTAGGTTGATATGTATATAAAGGAATATGTATTTATATATACCCTTTGCGAAAAGAAGAAGAATGGCTTGTTTGTGCTTTAGTTGTGTCTCTTGATTTTTGCTTTCGAGTTACGTCTAGGCAATGTTGAAGAAAGAGAGAGAAGTGCTACAGCTAGCTGGACTAGTGTCAGTGACTTTGATGATTGAAGTTTTGCTCACTTCATTATAGAAACAGACCCACTGTCTTGCTAGCTAGCTATATGATCACAAGAATTTGCTAAAGAAAACCAAGGAAAACCCTCTTCTTTTTATAATTTCTTGGACTAGAAGAAAAATTGTTCTTTGGTTTGTTCATATACTATCGTTTCAAGAAAAGAATTGTTGGGTGTCTAGGATACATGTTGTGTGCTTATTTATATATAAATGCATCAAGAAATTAAACAAGTATTGTATAGTCAAACAAGATAAAGACTTGTTATCTAAAACTATAATTTTTATTTTCCTTTGCAAATTTAATAATGTGTTTGGGATGAATTATAGATTATATATCTCCTCCTTTAATTAGTACATTATTTTAAGTTTGTAACTAACAAATATAGTTTATCTATCACTTTCATTAAGGCTGGCAATTTGTTAATTAATTAGAGATGCAAATTTGAGTAGATCTTAATTTAAAATTATTTTTTTGGGTCTAAACCACTGGTATCTAGAGCCGGTTGATTTCTGACTAATCTGATTTAACCCGAATAGAAACACAAGGGTGACAAACATCTCCTAACAACTAATTTAACGAGATTGCATATATTAAAACTCAAACTTGAAACCTAATTTAAGCGAAAACAACTCCTTAACAGCTGATTCTAACTATTGTTAGTTAGTTTAAAATTATTTTATACATGAGTTAAACATTAAAGAATACAATTTGGTGCCATTTGAATTGGTAAAAATATTATCAAATATGCATTGCAAATAT
This sequence comes from Mallotus japonicus, assembly GCA_949634005.1. Taxonomy (NCBI): domain Eukaryota; kingdom Viridiplantae; phylum Streptophyta; class Magnoliopsida; order Malpighiales; family Euphorbiaceae; genus Mallotus; species Mallotus japonicus. The sequence continues at coordinate 5,671 of CATIWK010023890.1, read as the reverse complement.
CATTTCATAAATAACTTATTATAATCATGCATATGAAATTAAGAGACTATTAATTAAGAAAAATCACCGAAGATTGAATTAGTTGAACATATCAAAGTGAATTGCAATGTGAAAAGGAAGCCATTTTGGTTTGTATAGCGTGGGGTGTGAGAATCATCATTGGAACATGAATTCTTCTAGTGATATGTTTGTTGCTGTATGTCAACCTGCTCTAGAAATCAATTCATTTACAAGCATTCATGGGACCATTTTCAACAATTTTCTCATGATCAATCTCTCATGAGAAAAATGCTCCCTCGAATGATATCACGTAAGGTTGTCTCTTTGTGATGTGGGAAAAATTTCGAAGTAACTTGTGAAGGTAATATCGTAGAGATATTGGTGTATGGATTTTTCAATTTTAATAATTATGGGTTTACATTTTTTTTTTGGTAGTGATAAATGAATGTATAGACTAGTAAATAAATTATAATTTAGCATATTTTCGCTTATTATTTTGAAATTGCAGGTTAGTTTTTATTATTATATTCAAACTATAATACAATAATCCAATATCGATTTCTGTTTTAATAAGTTTTAATTAGTTTAATTTAATTAAAAATTCAAAGAAGCAAAAAAAATTAATATGATTAACAAAAATTTACATAGCGGGTCACATTTATTTGTAAATTTTATTTTCTATTGTTTTTAATTTTTAATCATTTTAAATTATCAAAAAAAAATTATATCATTGTATAATAAAATGAAGAAGTAAACACTTGTGTTATAATATAAAATTAGGTGATTAATTTGTATTATTTAAGATCATTTAAAAAAAAATATTGGTTAACTTATTACCTCAAAGTGACTTGCTAAATACACTAAAGTATAGTTTATTTATAGGTTCACACACGCAATAATCATAAAAAAAAATATTGAAACACTAAATTGTCACAATTAGAAAAGTTCAAGTACCAATTGCATAATTATCCAAAAAAGAAAATTAATTATTGTGGTCTAATAATGTTAAATAAAAATACGAATAATGAGAATGAGGTTAGACTTAACAACACATATAATAAATATTAAATTATAATACCATTTGACATGTAAAAGAAAAATTATAGTTATAGTGGCCAAGCATGTGCTTTCTGACGTTTAGGATGTTCAACAACACATTTCCTTCAAGCACTTTTGAACTAACTACAAAGTGTATGCTATTGCCTCTTGCTGCTTTCTTGGTTATTTTATAACTAAAGATACAAATAATTATGTAATATAATTTTAAAGGATGGAATCAACATGATCAGCAATGTATTAATTTGTTGAATAATGATGAAATAATAACAAATTGAATCAATGACTATCTAACAAGTGTATACACATCATGCTATTAAAATTTAATTTGGTAGCAAAATAACAATTTCTATGCAATTCACCAAACTTTGTGCTATTATTGTTGATCATATAAAAACATTTTTAGTTTTAGTGATAACTCTCTAAAAAATTCAATGTATTTTTATTTTTTTGCCATTTGAAAATTTCTATGACATGCACTGTTGCAGAAAGGGTTTTCACACTGGAATTGTATTAATTAATTAATTATATTTAGTTGTAATGATATTAAAGTTTGTTGAAAAATTATTATTAAATTGATCTCTTCTTGCACACAACTAATATTTGTTTAAGGTACCAACCCTTGTGTGGTGTAGTGGCATGTTGCTTAGTATGAAACTTAGCTGACTAGGATTTGAATTCTTACGTTCCCCTTTCCTTATACTAATAGCACTAACACACTAACCATTTATACTAAAGCCTAAAAAACTAATATTGCTTAAGTTAGTATTTAGTTCAATTTTATCTAAAAAATTATATTATTTTCAAAATAAATTTTGTAAATTTTTATTAAAATTGTTTGTTCGGTTTAAATGAGTTTTTTATAAAATTTATTTCAAATGAATTTTGTATTTTATTATCTTGTTATAAATTCAAAATATAAATTAATATTTTATTTGATAAAAAATCCTTTTAAGCTAATATTGCATAATAAAATAAAGAAAGAGGTATTTTAGGAAATAAAAATAGTAAGGGACATTTTGTATAGTATTTGGTTCAATTTCATTAAAAAAATTCATTTCAGTTTAAAATGAATTTTAAATTGAATTCATTTACAAATGAATTTTTATTAATTTATATATTTCATTCAAATAAATATTTCATAAAAATTTTATATTTTATAATATTATTTGTTAACTTGATATAAATTGAAAATTCAAACTAATACTTTATTTAATCAAAATATCCATTTAAGCTAACTTTACATGATAAAACAACAATACAATAAAGAAATATATCTTCAAAAAAAAAAAAAGATAAAAAACCATACTTTAGTTTTATGAAAAATATAAACTTAAAATCATAAAATTTATTTGAAATTTTTAATTAATTATTTTATTAGAATTTAGTGTAGTTAGTAATTCTACAAATTTTAAAAGTTGGAATTCAAATTGAATTTTGTAAAGTTTTCATTTAAACCAAACACACCAAACTTGAATTTGCAAGTGAATTTTATAAAATTTTATAAAATTCATGTATACCAATATACTCTTAAAATTATAAAAAATATTTACTTTAACTAAAAAATTCACTTGAAAATTCTAATTATGTTGTTAGAATTTAGTTGGTTATATGTACTTTCACAAATTTTTAAAAAATTAAAATTTGAACAAATTTTATAAAATTTTCCATTTAACCCAAACATTAAAGTTGAATTTGCAAATAAATTTTATAAAATTTATTTATACCATAAAAATTCATTGTGAAATGTATGTGCATACCTTAATCTCTCAAAATCTATAATTTTCTTGTATTCATGATAGCCTAGACTGAAATGTCACTAAAACAACAACTAAATATATATGAAAATATATTCTCTAAGGGAAAATTAATTTTGGAAGCTATATAACTTTTTATACATTATTAGATGATAATATTGATAAGATAAGATTGTTCTACATAGCTTAATGCAGAATTTTCCATTGCCTTTCTTAACTCTAATTCAACTCAGTCAAGACTCAAAATAATCAATAAGAAAAGGATTGGCATTTAATGATCTTATTTCTTATCCATCTAAAAGTGATTCATTATTTTTCCTTCCTTTTGGTCTACTTCAAAAACTTGATTGATTCACTAGTGATTAAGTGTTTCTTCCTTTTAATGTCAAATTAAGATTAAGAGCTTGTATATGGCCAGTCAATTAGTGATAGTGCAATTTTATCTTCTTCCACTAGTGATTTGGAGGAAAAAAAAAAAAAAACCATAATTGAAGTAGTTTACCTACTTTAATTTGTTTTAGTGATTGATTTGAATTAGAAATTCATTAAGATGAAAAAACAATTATGGAAATTAAAGTTCTATGGAGACCTGATTATCAATTAGTATATAGTAATATATAACTTTTTAAGTGTGTTAGTTTTATGCCCATTGGAAGAATTCAACAACTTTTTGGGAGAATATGATTTTTGAATTTCTTTTTGCTTTTACTAATACCTACAGCAACTTTTTTTTTTAATTTGTATTTGTATCCTACCCTATTTGTGTGAATATGATTATCATATTTAAGTGATTTTAACCATTAAAATTGAAGAAACAATTAAAATTCAATATGAAAAAAAAAATTAATTTTACAAAAAAATGTGAGTAATTATTAGATATCAATATTTCAACCATTCATTTTGAATTAAATGGTTAAAATTTCATAAATATAACCTATCATAAATATCAAAATCTGAGAGGATCTTAATCTATATTATTGAACTTGTGTCTTTCATAGTTAATTTTTTGAATGGAGTATATAAATTATCATATTTTGCTTAATTCTTTTACTCAAATATTTGTCTAAATGATTTTTTAAGAAAAAATTATCAAAATCTTTAAAGTTAACAAAAATAAAGTTTGATTCACAAAAATAATCTTCAAAAAGAAAATTAATTTACAGTATATAATGTTAATATATAGTTTGGGTGGAGCTAATTAGCAAGTCAGTAGCAGTAAGTGATAAATTATATGCTCTTTGCGCAAATTAATCTACTAACAAAATTAAATACAAGATATTAAAATTGATGTAATATCTAAATTTACATTTTGTCAAATTAATAATTATTACAAGCAACAAACTTTAGTCTAAAAAATTCTTTTTCAATACCTTTGATGAATTATATTATTTTCCTCTGAAAATTACTTGTTAATAGCTAAAACATGGGAAAAATTGACAGCCTAACTATGGCATTACTATTGTCTATATCAACTGAAGAAGGTGTCAAGCGACATGGAATTGGAATATGCCATGAACTATTCTTGTAAAATGGTCTCCAAGATGATAATGATGGTGGTGCATTGCTTTGTTTATTGAGGCATGCAACATTCACAAAATTGCTTCACCTACAATAGGACACCCTTTATGTCAAATTTGAAACTTATTAATGATCCAAAATCAAACATTTATTTTGTTTCTTTATATATATAATACCAAATGAAAGATAATTTTCCAACAAACAAAGTATAATCAAAGGGGAGACCTACAAGATTTGGGGTCCATATTCTTATGAAAATGAGGGTAGTTAGCCCTATAGAATAATCAAATTATTGATACAATATGCTGAAATTGTGTTAATGGGAATTGATGCTTTCTTTGGGTTGTACCATTGAATACCCTAAAGTAAGTCCTTAATCATATAAGAATCACTACTCCATAGCCATTATTGTGTTAGACCAAAAAAAGTTCATAGAAAAGGAAAGCAAGAGAATAATAATGGATCAATCACGTAAGGTTATTCCCTTTATGGTCAAATTAACTTGAAAAATATAAATCTCTTTGTAAGTAGTAAACATCAGGAAGGTGTTTAAAACAGTATCTTAAGAAAAAGGACTAAAAAATTAATCTTATTGGATTTTAAATGGTGTATTGTTAAAAATAAAATAGGGATTTTATAATTTTATTCTTTTAATTTTAGCAAAAAAAAATTGATTTGATTAATTTTTTTATAATTACACAATTGTAATATTGAATTTGGTTAATTCCTGAGCAAACTGTTAATATATATATATTTTATTTATTTATTTATTTGTCGACCATCTCCAAGTCATTAATCCTTAAGTTTTAAAAAAATTTAAGGTTGGTGAAAAATAAGCATCTAACAATTTATCGTTTCAAACATCACTTTCATGATTCAATAGAATATTTAAGAGAATAATATTATATTTTAAACTGTTAATTGTAATAAAATTGTCAATACTTATTTAAATTATGATATATTAATTAAATTCTAAAATTGGAAATAAAATTGTCAAAAGTCATAAAGTGTAATTTTTTATACCAACAAATCATGTTAAATCTATAAAATTAGTTGTGGTTCCATGAACAAAAATCATGATTGTTAATGATTGAGCCATTGATTTTTTTACATCACAAAATGAACAATTGATATTAAATTTTTACATCACAAAATTATATAGTTTAACAATGTATATATAATGTAAGTTATTATATATAACTTAGGAATAGAGTATTGAGCAGCAGTAAATCACCGTATGTATTGATAGACTCAGTGTGTACAATATATACAAGAGAACTAACAGAGTGATAAGATACAGTAACCAACACGTATAGTAAACATAGAGTCCTATACAAGAA
>CATIWK010023817.1:0-10769 GCA_949634005.1 Mallotus japonicus | reverse complement strand
GAGTGTTGTAGTATGTAATATTATTTTTATAACTGAGACTGTCAGTTAAAGAGTTAAGTACTGCTGTACTTTATATTAGGTTATAAGATTATATTTTATTAATTAAAGTTTTAATTACTTGGTATTTTTATGATTTATTTTATGTGAGTTTTATATTTAAGGCTTGCTACGAGTTCTGGTTATTGTAATTCCCGTTCCCTAGCGCCGGTCATGACTCTCCAGTTTGGGTCGTGACAGCAATCCAAGCACACAGACATGCACTTGTGCCTGATTGGTGTGTTAGGCAAGTCTTTCAATGGCACAGTTGTGCAATCCAAGCACACAGTCGTGTGCTTGTGCTTGATTGGTATGTTGGAGAGGTCTTTCAATCGCACAACCATGCGATGTAAATGCACGGCCATGTGGTAGTGTTTGAATTGAGATCTAGAGGGATCGCACTCACATTCGTGCGCTTGTGCCTGATTGGTGTATTGGGTAGTCTTTCAATCACATAGCCATGCGATGTGAACACACGGCTGTGTGCATGAGTCTGGTTTAACTTGCCAAGTGATCGCACGACTATACGATTAAGGCACACACCCTTGCAATAGTCTCTGGTTAGGTGTATTTGAGCGCACGACTGTTTGGAATTAACCTAACATATAAGGTTTGGAATGGCACACATGAAACTATATCTACACATACATGTTGCTACTTAGTAATATGTGATAAATAATATTGTGAGCTGTTAATGATGTAATTCTATAGTACTACCAAGAACTAAAGGAACCATACAAAATAGAGGTAAAAATGTAAAAGTCTACAGTCATCCAAAATAAAAATAAAAATGTAAAGGAGTTTGGAAGTATGTAAACTTTCCTAACAAAATAAAATAAAACCAATTCTCGACAACTAAGCATAATTAGTTATTTTGATTTGGGTCTTCTAAAGTTATCTCTTAGTTCTCTTCCTCCTCCTCCTCCACCTCTTTTTTCTCTTGAACAAATGCTTTGTCTATAGAACAAAATTGAGTCAAACTAGAATTACACACACACACACACATACACACACACACACATATATATATATATATATACCATAAACAAACCAAGATGCTAAATCTAAAATATCACATGCACCAAATTGATTAAATACCTTACATCTAATTAACATATGCTGTTTATAAGTAAAAGCTACTTGACATCTACTTCTTATACAACATTTATCATTACAAAAAGTAATAGTAATTAATTACCATGCTAGGGTATTTATGTTCGGGTGCATTTCCTGATTTGACTCCAATCTTTTACCCAAAAAAATTACCATGCTAGGACAATAATAATCAGGAGGTCTTCTCTCTCTCGTTGATCTTCGAAGATGTAGGTGAGGTTCTAAATTTTCAGCTGCTAAGTGAGGTTCTAAATTTTCAGCTGCTAAGTGAGGTTCCAAATTTTCAGCTGCAAAATACAATGAACATATAATTTTAAAAGTATATGAAAATATAACTCAATTTCATAGCAACTTGAAATTACCAATATGCTCCACTTCGGAAAGAGAATTATCTTCCTCAATTGCTTGCTCCTCTTGAAGAAGAGAATCATCTTCCTCAATTGCTTGCTTTTTTGAAGAAGAGAATCATCTGCCCGAGAGAATATGCAGCAGAATAAGAAACTGAAGGCGCAGAAGAATGTGCGTGATATGGAACAAGTGCAAGCTCAACATGAGAAGTTGGTTGATGAGAAGGGGAAGTTAGCCGAGTAGTTGGCTGAGAAGAAGAGGGACTAGCTGAGTGAGGAGAGGAAGAATAAGGAGTAGAAAGAAGTGAAGGATTTGCTTGATGAGAGAGAGGAGAAGGAGGAGGGGTAGGATTTGCCTAAGGTGGAGGAGAGGGAGGATTTGTCTAAGGTGAAGGAGGAGGATTTCCCTAAACTAGAAGAGGAGGAGCATCTACCTGAGGTTCCACAATTGGTGGTGGAGGATTAGGAAGAATAAAATATGCAGTTACAAATTAAGTTAGCATAAAATATTAAGTAGTCTTAATATACTTCAAAAATAAGTGCAAATTTGACTTACCTTCAGATATGTCTCTAACACAAGAGATATATTTTTTTTCATGCCACTCATGAATATACTTAGCGTACTGCCCCATCAGCCTTCTTTCCGTATGGCCTTTTTTGATTTCAGCTTAAATGTTTTATTTCCAGCAAATGAGCAACATCCAAAGTTGCAATTCCCAATTGCCGAAGAGATGCATCCGACCTATAATAGATAATCGTTTCAAAATCGAAACAAATTATTCGAAAATAAAACATTCTCTACCTTGAAAGCACAAGATATTTATCATAAGGCTTCTATTTCACATTTTGCAATATTTTAAATATTTGAGTAAGAGAGAGAAAATAAGCAAGTTCATCAAAATATTTTGAGAATTTTTTTAAAAATTAATTTGCAGAAAATACCTTTTCTTCGACATCTCTTAGAATTTGTTCCCAGTTCACATTATTGTAAGCATTCAAAGATACATTACACATCCTCTCACCCAACCTTGGAAAAGGCGGGCATTTTATAGGAATAGTAGATTTAGTAGATTGCCCCCCGAAGTAATCCCCTCTAATGGTGGAAACACACTTCAAGAAGAACAACTGAAAAAATATCATAATATAGATTATTTTTTATTATTAAAAACAACAAGTAAATAAACAAACAAATAAACTATAGAACATACCTTGAAAACCCAACTTGCTCCTTTGAAATTTATCAATTTCGTTGGAGACTTAGGTGTAACTTTGCATGTATAGTAGCTCCCCATGCAAAGTCATTCAATACATTGGCATCTGTGTTTCTCAAGAAGTGGGATAGTACCCTTCTCACTGTCTAGAAGTAATATTGTTCTAAGAGTAAAAAGAATTAATGCCTTGACATATCGATCCGATATTGGATGATTTTGTAGTGTTATTGGTCATTTTTTTGTTTGAGTCCCCTTAAATCATTCGAACGATAATTATTAGATTCTAACACATTATTATCAAAATTTAACTTATTGCCTATAATATATGATTGCTAAACTCTATTACTCGACTAATAATGAATAATTGACTTTTAAGCAAATGAAGTGAGAACATTAGTGGATGATAATTGTTCATCTTCAAACAAGTGCCACACATCATTATCACTTAATATACCTCTCTTCTTTTACAAAGGTTAACATGTTAGTTTTCATCATAATAAGATATCATAATCATAATCCCTATAAATCTTTAAAACTAAATATTTTCCTAGTATAGTAAAATAAATAAAATAAAAAACTTACCTGAATTTGTAGTTGAAGCCATTGATAAGAAAATTGTTTCTCTCTCTTGTCTCTCAATTCTTAATCACATTTTTAAATGAAGTTAAGGTTGTGTTATTTTATAGAAGAGAGATGACTAATTTACTTATATATAGATATCTTTATTTAATCTTGTACGTCAATTACATAACCCTAAAATCAACATATGAGATTAATTTGCACAATTCAAATCTAATTAAGATTTTACCTTTATTTAATTTAATTGGGCCACACATAATGGACTTATTTTCTAACATTTTCTCCCTTACATATACTACATCACTTGGTCTGATTAAAATTAATATGTCACTTATTGTGTCCATAATAATTAGTCTTTTATGGTTCCATTATAATAACATAATATGAAAATTGTCAAGTGTGAGTTATGATAGTTATGTCCTATTTCATCGAACACTCCCTTCTATATACTACAATATTTACAATTTATTATATCATATCCATAATTAAAAATATTCAAAATATAATTTCATAATGGCCCACAATAATGTTAAATAATAACTTCTTTGTTTGACTTGAAATCAATCATGCATACACAAAAATAAAAAATAGAAAATCCATAATGCATGTCAAAAACACATAATAGAGCTTAGACTATTATTATATAATCAATCATACTAATCATCATTACCACTAAAACCCATCATTATAACATGTTTCTTAAAACATTTTTGTTGTAGGCCTTTTGTTAAAGGATTTGTAATTATAATTTTAGTACTACTGTATTGAATAGACACTTTTTATTTTTGAATCTCTTCTTTAACAATAAAATACTTTAAATCCATATGTTTGACAACCTTCAGATATTTATTGTTTCTATAGTAGAACATTACTACAGAATTATCAAAATAAATTTTTAACAGATTGGTAATGGTGTTGATAACTCAAAGTCCTGAAATAAAATTTTGCATCTATAATGAATGAATTCTAACTTTAAAAAATGCCATAAATTTTTCTTTCATAGTGGATGAAACAATGGTAGCTTATTTTGCACTTTTTCATGCTACTACTTATGAGCGACCATTATATGCACCAATTCAGGATATTTTATTTTGCGTAAGGAGGAAGCGAGGCGTTTTGTCTTTATTTTATGAGAAGTCGCCACTCGGTCACTCAAAAAACAGGAGATAACTTCGAGACTAAGCAAAAATCGTCCCCTTGTTAGAGATTTTGAGTTCAGGAAGTCATTTCTATTTAGCTGCTTCTCATTATGTAAAACACATTATAGGTTTCACATTGTCCTATTTTTGGTATGAGCATTTATATATATACACATACATTTGTGGTAAGAATAAAGCCAAAAATAAAGGAATAAATAATTATTTATAATGATTTACATGATTTTCCTAGTAAATAGAGATAAAAGATAAAATACAAAAAAAAAATAAATCTAGTCTTAAATCTAATAAAAGTATGCAAAACAGGAATTAGCATAGATATATTCACCCATCCATTAATCTATTCATCAATACAATCAAACAACATAAATAGATAGAAAATACTAACACAATTTCATATAATGGTAAGAATAACAAGAATAGCATTTAAATATGCATGATTATAGAAAGTACAACAAAATCATATCAAATAAACAAAATGACAAGTAACATTTCTAAACACCCTAAAAACTATATAGCAGTTGTGACAAAGAAAAAAGATGCTAAATTAACACAAAATTGTCGAGATGATATATTTTCCATCATAGGACCCATAAATGATATTTCTAGGCAATAATGTGATTTTTTATGCAGTCAGTGTGAGGTTATAAATTTCGATGCGAACAAGATAACCTAGATCCAAGAAAATGATAATAGCATGAATCTTATGATGAATATTTGGATTTAATTCTTGTTGATCCTACACTAAAAGTTATAATGCTTACAAAAATGGTGAAATTGTGAATTCTACGTAATTATTACAACCTTAATGTGGGATCAATGAAGATATAAATCATATGCAAAATAATGATATTTTACCTAAAATATGAAATTTTACACTAAATTTCTAAAAATATCATTTTTATAAAAAAAATCAGGAAAATATAATTTTAACATAAAAAATGCAATTTTAATCCTAGAAAGATAATTTTTTGATAAAATCTAAAAATGTAAAGTAGATTTTAGTGATATACTAGAAATAATATTTTTGTAATGTCAATGTGATTTTTAAGCCAAAATATGAATTTCATATTGAAATGTAAAATTTATAATGATTAATGCAAAATGTATGTCAAGATTCTAAAATGTAGTTTTTACTAAAGAAAATAATATTTTGAAAGGTTCACACTCAAGGCAAGAAATGCAAAATAACACAATTATAAAATATAGTTACAAACAAAATGGTCAGACTTCACCATACAAATCACAATAATTTATCCTAATGTGCTAGCCAACAATAATAAATGAAATAGAAAATGAGAAGAAGGAGAAATGTAATATTCAATAAAATTAAACGTGCAAAATATTATTTTTTGGGTCTTCATACTGTGAACTAAGCTTGACTAGGGAGTAAAAGCAAGTATCACTTTGAAAATGATTCTTTCAAGCTATCCTTGTCCAAATATGTAAAATGATGTAAAAATGCAAATTATTATACCTTTGAAGAGTGCTTTGACAAAGATGAAATTGGGTTTGGTTGCAAATTGATTTCAAAAATTCTAATTGGTTAAAACTGTGTTTTAAAAGGGTGTTTCAAGCTTCAATCTAGTAGACTTTTGATAAGGCGTCTAAAAGTCTTTTTTGTAAAATGGGAAAAACTGAGATATTTATAAACACAAGGAAAAATTAGGTCTCTCTACAAGAAATTGCACGAGTCCGAGCACGTGTCTGAACTAGTTCGAGCGTGCATTTGAACGGCATGATCACACGTTCGTATAGGTCCGAGCGTGCATTCAAACAGGTCTGAGCATGCGGTAGCCTCGAAGAGCACGTGCAGGTGCGTGAGTGTGAGTGTGCGACTCAATCATACGACCGCACATGTTTGAGCAAGTGGTCACTTGCTAGGCACATAGTCGTGCGTATATGCATGTAGCCACATGAGTAACACGGAAGTACTACGCGATCATGCATGCGTGCTCTCACGCAGGGCCTACAAGTTGTTCGGGTCGTTCGCGTGTTGTATAAGCATGCTTGAGCTAACACCAATGCACATGAAGCAATGAAAATGAAATGCAAAGACTAAGGTTTAGAGTACTTACCTGGTAATGTGTCGTGTAGTCGCTGGGACGTTAGGATTATAATTTTTTTTATTGAATATTGTTGAGTGAGGAATAGGACTGGATTGTGCCATATAGCCACTAAAGGTGTCAGGAAAGAGCTTGTCAGATAGAATAGTTGTGCCATTATAACTATTTAAGGTGTCAAATAGAAGTTATTATGCCACTATACTCTATTTAAAGTGTTGATAAAGCATTGTTTGTGTGAGGACTTCTTTAAGCTTATACAAGGATAATTCGAGATAAGTTCGATAGGAGAGCTCAAGTTCTTTCTTGGCCTCTAAATCAAATAAGGTAAAGATGAGATCTTTATTAATCAAGCAAAGTACACAAGGGACATCCTCAAGAAATTTGGGATGGATCTAAGGTAAGTAAGACTCCAATAAGCACTTCCACCAAACTCTCCTTGGATGACAGTGGAAAGTTGGTTCATGAAAAGTGCTATAAAGGTATAATCGAATCCCTACTCTATCTTATAACTAGTAGACAAGATATAACATTTGCTATATGTTTATGTGTTAGATTTTAATCATGTCCTAAAGAATTTTCATTTAAATGCTATCTAAAGAATTTTTAAATATCTTATTGGGACTTTGCATTTAGGACTTTAGTATTTTAGGGGTTTAACTTTTGACCTAATTAGGTACTCAGATGCGGACTTTACCGGTAGCTTATTAGATAGAAAAAGCACTTTCAAAACTTATTAACTTTTGGGATAATGCTTAGTTTCTTAGTTTAACAAGAAACAACCTTTGGTTACCTTGTTCGTTAATAAAGCCGAATATGTAGCGGCTAGTTGTTGTTTCTCACAAGTATTATGGCTAAAACAACAATTGAGGGACTATGACATTGAAATTTATCATATTATTATCAAGTGTGACAATACAAGTGCTATAAATTTGAGCAAGAATCTGATCCAACACTCTAGGACCAAACATATAGACATTAGACACAATTTTCTTAGAGTTCATGTTCAAAACAGTAATATAGTGCTCGATTTTGTTTAGACCAATCACTAACTAGCCAATATATTCACCAAACCACTTAATAAAGAAATATTAAACTTCATTAAGCATGAGCTTCGTATGCTAGATGGTGATAACTTAAAATAATGATTTATATATATGCTTATGTGCTTAATTGGTTAATTGCTCATTTATTTGTTGATTACTTGCTTATATATACTTATTATTCTTTTAAGCATATCACTGATAAATTAATAAAATAATTTATTTAATCCATCAATGAATTTGCACCAATTAAATGACCAAGACACTTAGGTGCATTTGCATGAGCAAAATTTATTTGAAAATTCAAGTTAAAAATATTTTTTTTAAGTTTTTAATTGTGCCAATTTAGTCCTGAAAGGATGTAATTAGAAAATTTTCAAAAGTTTAGGGACTAAAAGGAACTTTTGTAATGACTGTTACCTACCACCCATAACAATCGTGATACCTGTTCATCACTGGCATAGAGATGCTCATAATCGTGCTCATGATAGTGAGAAGGATTGTGACTTGATACTAGCAATTATAACTGGACAATTATGATAATGAGGGGCATCATGAAAGTTTTGGGAAAATGGTTTTTTCTTTAAATAATCACTTCTTTCCATTCCAAATCTGATTTTTCATGTCCTAAATCTCCAAAGAAACATCCAAGGGTGTATATTTATCTCCTCTCCTCTATATAAACCTTCCTCTTTAATTTTTTTTCACTTACATTCTTCTCTCAAATTGTTTTACTCTTTAAGTGCTTTCATTACTCTCTGCCCTTCTCATGTGTTATCCTCTTATTCCCTTACTTTCAATCCTCATTCACCTCTAACATGGCACCCAAAAAATCAACCAAAGCATCCTTCTCTCAAAGTGACCCTTTTAGAAGAGCCACTAAAGAGCAACCCAAGAAATTTCATTCACCATTGTCATATTCCTAAAGTGAAATCAAAATAAGAACTGATTCTTTTCGAAAGAGAACCATCATCCCTTCAAGATACATGTCCAAGAGCACCTTTGAGAGCCTTGGATACTATGAAGAAGTCAAGTCTCCTTAAAAAGGTTGGTTTTTTTGCCCTTGCTTTCACATCCTTTCCGACTTATCTATCTCTTGTTATTGAATTCCTTTCCATCTTTACCCTTAGAACCACCTAATGGAATAATAAGAACCCATATTTTAGCATGAGATTCAAACTTGGGGTAGGGAGAGATTTATGACTTCTTTAGAGTTTTGGCTTTTAAAAGGATGAGCATATTCAAACCCTCTCCATTTGGTTACCATACTCCTTTTAATGAATCATTGCAAACCTCAAGCCTCTTCTTTTTTAGTCAGACACACCAAATGTTGGGTTTCATGATCCATAACACAGCGGAAAACAAAAATTTAACCACCCATAACCTGGATCCATGTAATTCGAACTAGATTGATTGAGAGGGTTTCCAAAACGCACCAAGACAATTCCTAGGCAAGAACGTTGGAATGAAGTCACACCGGTGACACCCTACCTCGAGCTTTGTTTATTCCTTTTTGTCGGATTGAGATGTCACTAAAAAGTCACGCCCTCTACAGTATCAGCATGAACAAGGTGATCCAAAGTGAAGTAGGTCTGCTAAAATCTTGTTATCTCACAACACGTTTTTCTTTCTATGTGTTTCTCACAAAAGAAGTGTAAGAAGAAAGAGGAGAAAAGAGGCTTAACCTAAACCCTGGAGAATGAGATGTATTTAAAGCCATCTTTCTAGGGTTTCATACATCTCCACTTACCGAAACAGTTTTGGTAAGATTAGACTTCCTTTTCTATTTTGATTCTAATTCCAAATTAGAATCCTTTCCTATTTATTTTAGATAATTCTTACCTAAAATAAATTAGGAAATAAATAAACACTAATATAAATATATACATATATATATATATTTATTTATTTACTTATTTATTTGAACTTCCGTAGAGATAATTATTGGGCTTATTAACCCAAGTCTGCTTTGGGCTTGTTCTAAGTGTGCGACCCTATAGGTTCACACAACGTTGGTAGTGGGCCTAAAAATCCTATTTTAGCCCACAAGTCATAATTGGTCTCTAGCAAGAAATTATGACTACCCAAGTTATGTGAAGGCCGATAATCTGACATAACCTAATACACAGCTTGTACTATAGTCGTTTTATCACATGATATCCTGATTGAACATAAGGCATGGATTATGTCATCCTTATATTGTTCAATCATATTATTTCTCGATCCCAAGTAGACTGATACTGATAACTCTTTATCATTCTAGCATGCCCATGTGTTTCTTTTTCAGTTTAACTAATCGAGGGGCCCAACAGATATCTTCTCAAAATAACTGAGGAACAAATTCCATCTTAATCACTCACATTCCTCACACAACTCATTCTATATCCAATCACAACCTGTTTTTCCATCCGGTTAAAGTATGGCATAGGAATGTGTTAAAATACAGAACTTATCATGCAGGAAACCATGATGATCTCAGGTCAGATGACTCAAATAATACTACTGTGATGAGAATTACCTATAACAATAATTCATGTGGTATTCTCATAGTGGGTCGATCCAGTACATCATTTCTCTAAATATGTACCTATGAGTTTGACATAATATCTTATATACATGATCAGTAAAACTTAATCATCAGTCAACCTCATACTAGTCTTTATTCATTATTGTTCCCACAATAATAATCGACTAGGGATATTTAGATTAGAATTCAAGTATCATCTAAGAGTTTTACTATCAAGTCACGTACTTGATGATCTTAGTAGAATTAACTAATCAAGGATAATACTAGAATTAGCCAATAATGATAAAAAAATGCCTCTTTATTAATATGACAATGTAAAATTATGACCATTACATAATAGGCCTAGGGCATAACACTAACAATCTCCCACTTGCACTAGGACCAATCAATATTGTATCTCATACCCATTAACTTAGTATGACTCTCATGCTTAGCATGTGGAAGAGGCTTAGTTAGTGGATCTGTCACATTGTCATCTGTTGGTACTCTGCATATCTTCACGTCTCCTCTCTCAATGATCTCTCTAATGAGATGATAATGCCTGAGTATATTATAGACACCCAATTTCGGGACAACCGAGCATGGATGCGACAGAGAACTCCGATGATGAGAAAATTAAAAATTAGTCTCGGGATGTTTGAGTTCGAAATCTCAAAGAGGTTTGATTGTGTTTCTAAAGTACGTTTAAGGACT
>CATIWK010023814.1:0-12860 GCA_949634005.1 Mallotus japonicus | reverse complement strand
AAATAAAAATTGTCTTCATGAAAATACTTCCTTCCCAGCCCCACATTCTGTAACATTTCCCTTCACCTTCAACCCAACTCAAACAACACAAAACTAAAGTAACGGTCAACAAAAATAGCCACTGCAAAAGGACATTTGATTTGATCCCAAGAAAGACTAGTTCAAAATTATACAAAAAAAGATCATGTTGAATGGTTCCCATATCGAGCATTAACCAAATACGGCCCACCCTCCCGTTTGCAGACAACGATTGTTTACTAAGATATAAAAGAAGTAATTACACAGCATAAATGATTAAGGTTTGTCATCAGTGTCCTATCTTCTCTGCACAATATTATCTGAAGAAGATTAGAATCTCTCAGCTGTCATTACTTCTGGCTGTGCTTCCAGATGTTTGCGAGTGAGATATGGCCCTCTACTAACAGATTCCTGCAACTGTATAAGAAAAAGGACAGAATCCTAAGTTGACCAAGAACAAGAAGTGAAACATTAAATTCTTCAAATCTGTGACAGACACAGCTGGGCAGTACATATGTCCTAGCTGAATTTTGTCATACAATATATATATATATATAGATAATTTGGAAAACATCCTACAGCCCTGTATAGAGAGAGCATCCATTTCAAAAACTCCTAAGCAATCATTTTGAAGATGCATCGGTATATCTCAATTAGTGTCTCAACTGGTTCCAAATTTGAGGCTTCTGATCGGGCACTATCTTCTTTTGTAGTATGTTCTAAACATGCAGGAAGGCCAAAAACAATGGCCTTAAATCTTAGAATACACAGCTCGACATGGATGACATAATTACTTAGTTCTGCGCTGCCTACTGCTTCAACAAAGGACACTCACATAAAAGGTTGTGCATTAATTATAAACCTCACCTTGGTGGCAATTCCAGCAAGGGCAGGATTGCTGCTGAATTTACTGGAGGCCATAAAAGCCTTCTGGATTGCCTTGCAGCAATTATATCTAGCATCCATGCCTGAAACTTTAACAAGGTTTAGGAGAGCAGTTTCGAAGTTGATTGCAAAGAAACCAAATAAGAGGATAAAACAACAATACAAATTTGACTATAAAGAAATGTATTAGATGAATAAGATGCAGCATGAAAACAGATCTAACAGCTAAGTTTAGATCCTTCTATTATCCCATTCAAGGAACATAATTATAGATGCAACAGATCCCAATTTCAGAAGTCCCTCCTTGAAAGGAGAATTCTCAAGATAGCTTTTCAAGTAAGCCAACCTTCTAAAGTTGCCTCACAATAAGCTTCCTATGTGTATCAGAAAATCTAAAGCCCATAACTGGAGCACTATAGAAAATTGGGAGTTCCTGTCCCGCTAGATTACTGCTCCTGTTAATACCATTTAGGAAATTTATTATTGGGAAATTGCTATGTTCCCTAAACATCACTGATTCTTCCCTTGCCCATAGCTTGAAGCTCAAGATAAACTTTTGGTTATTATATTTACCATTTCCTAGATACAGCTTCCAGGATATATAATATTTTGATTCACAGTGAAGAATAAAGCAACCTAATCCAGAGATGTGCCTGCTCTGGCCTATCGTCAAAAGTTCTACAAAGCTTCAAAGAGAGAACCAAATAGGCAACATGGTCATTTCATATGTGATTCAAATAAAAAGCTTTTATAATATGTCTGGGTCATAAAAACAAAATACAATCATCAGCTATCTAATGTACTAAAAGATCTGAGATCGCAAAAGCAATTTAGTTTGCTTCTCTGGTAAGATGCAATCAAATGCTGACTTTGTTAACAAGCGACTATGTCAGCAGAAAAAGAGGAAATATAACAAAAGCAACAGCAAAAACTTCAAGCAACTATCAACACTATACTTACAAAACTATTATGAGACAAGAAAATGACCTCTTTTGTTTGTTTCAGAAGTTGGATCAGTCACTATATTTATGATCTCTTGTTTTGAGCAGATCTCCATTAGGCACCATGGTCGAGACACCAGTCCAGTTATCACTCTGTAAGCCTAAAAAATTCACATGAGAATGCTGCATTAAATTTCATTATCAAGGTGAATCGAGATAAGCTACAAAGATAACAAAGCTACAAAGATATTTCCAAAAAAAAAGATAAGCTACAAAGATGGAAGTTATATTCAAATGAGGTACAGAATCTTCAAATCAAACAAGAGATGGATCTTTCATGGCTTTGATATATCTGTTAATTGATTATGCATGATGAACCGGCAACATAAGGGAAAAAAGAAGAGCACAAATACAATAAAAATATAGCAACTTAACTAGACAATAGAGAATTATTTATGTTGACAAAGGGGCAGGGATAGGAAATGACCAAAAAGTATGTCAACCTGGAGTAGAAATAATTCATGCTGCTTTCTAATTATTTAACAGCAGTACAAGACTGATAAAAAATTGTTCTTTACAAATTTTACAGAAGCTTCTATGAAGCTTTAGCAAAAGAAAAAGAGGAGAAAGATCACAAGGACACCAAAAGGAAAGCTTCACAAGAATTTGAGCTTCAGTTGCACTCGGGGGAAAGTTTGATTGAAGGAGGCTTCATACATAAGATGGACAACTCTCTCTAATTTTTTTCGTTCATGGAAAATTAAACTGTTCAATTAAAATGAAAGAACAAAATTCTCACCGCCAAACGGACTTCTGCATCCTGCTGAAGAATCGATAGGAGAAGACCCTGCCGACCATTCCAATTAAGTTTAACTTGTGAACAATTTGAAGAAAAAAGAGAAAAACACAATTGTTTTTCTGCCTAAAGAATGGAAGTGCTAAATGCAGAGAGTGCAAAAAGCCAGAAAGACAAAAACCTGTTTAATACCCTCATTTTATTAAGTTGTGGGAACATACATCTACTAACTTGAAAAAAAATGGACACCAAACAAGAAAACGGAAAGAAATAAGAAATTATTTGAAAGGCAATGCTCACTGATGGGGTCAACTTCGAAGTCTTGGATGCCATTTCATAGATTAGGCGCCGAAGATTTTCTTCTGCTTCACCATTAAGTATTATGTTGCCCTCAGATCGTGATTCTCCTGAGATATTTCCAAGAGAATGCAACGCAGCCTGTGCTTGCCATTTAAAAACTATCTCAGATCCATAAAAGAAAATGCATAATGGGGACAAAAGTTTTCAGCTAAATTCTCAAACAAAATTACTAAATTCTCCAAAGATTCTAACTATGAAATGAAGACATCTAAAAAGATTTCTCTTTCAAAAATTATGCAATATCAAGCGCTTGTGAGTTTGCGTTAAACAAGCTAACAAGCTATCTGGTCAACAATATGGAAATTGAAGAACAAACGATAGTAAAACTTTGTTAATTCTATACATATTAGACATAAGTTCTTCTCTAATCTCCACCTATCTCCATGTCAGATGTAATCAAACTTGACTAAACAAATACGCGTGTGTGTGTACTTTTAATCCTTAAAGAATGAATAAAGCCTTCTTCCTAGATTTTAAATAAAGAATAATTGCATGTAGCTTATCATTATGGGTTAGATTTACATTATTTGATACAGATATTCACATTTAAAGCCTTGAATATAGCGTATAAGTATGTAACAATTTTGATCAGCAGCTTCAGGATGCACCGTCCACCCCTAAAACTAGCACTAGAGGACCTAAACATCTTATAATCATTACTAAAATTTGAAAGATATAGTAACATATTTGCACTTCACGTTCATGCTTATCATTAAAAATATAGCAGCCTAGCTCAATTAAGGCACACAATCAGAAAACTAGAAAATTGCTCTTTCTATCTCATGAAGATGGCAGAATGGCATGTTTATGCAGACTTCTAGTAAAATGAAGTACAACTTGATTAAGGAACATGATTAGTTTGAACACAATCGTAACTTTCAGGTATGGTAACAACACCACCACAATCTCTGATGAAATCATCTCATGTTTGTGTAGGGTAATACAAGGCATAAATCATTAAAAAAAAGGTACATAAATGTGAAATAGCATCTTGCCATGCAAGTAATGGCAGCAACTGGCTATCTGATGAAGTTACCCTACTGTTTGTAACATGATGGTCTCCACATAATATAGTTTATATTAGAAGGCACAAACATACGCAAATGTTACTCTCTTGTTCTCTATCTTATAAAACCTTGGCCTCATTACTATCAAGTTAGCTTATGAAAGCAACATAGCATAATGAATAAACAAATTACTGACTTATGGTAGAAAATTGATGCAGTTAATTTGGCAATACGATCATGTAATGACAGTTCTCACCACAGTACACCCTTCCAACCCACCATGTAAAGAACTAAGATAAAATAAAGAGAAATAGAAAGAAATGCTAAGGAAAACAAATAGGCTGGACAAGAGGCTTTGGACTATGATACTCTATGCTCTAATTTCTATTTATTAGACCTGTAAACATCTGTATCGGGTTCATGTCGCTCATAACAATTTGATTAAATGCAGTTTCTGTTGATCAAAATTCAGAAGTCTGCTAGCAACATGAAACTAAGAAAAAAAAAAATAAACAAATGCATTATGTAGAAGGAACAAAAGCACTGACCAACTGTTTGCCACGTGCATTTCTATCAAAGGCAGTCTCTATAACATGCCTTGCAGCTAGAGGTGACATTGAGAGCAGAAATGTTGCTCCTGGGTTCGCTAAAAGCATATCAAAACAGTTCAATAAAAATATAGTGCATCAGATATAAGTGAAAATCAAAAGTTAAGATTGTCTCAAGATAGAAAAATTGATTGGGAAGAATTAAATTTGGTTGCGCCCGAGTTATTGAGATTCATCTAATCACTAATCTTACAACAGCATTTATAGATAAAGTAATGTGCGCAGACTGTTTTAATATTTGCAACAAATGTAGCATCCGAGATTTATGTCACAGTTCAAATGAATAGTTGCAAAATTGAAGCTTGTAAAGGTTTAATATATTATTTTTTGAAATTCTGTCAACAAGAATTCAGGCTAATTGTATATAAGGGCTCCAATAATTCACGCATGAGAGCCATCTCATAAATGTTTACCCAAGATGAAACATAGACCACCAGAAAATTCTCTGTTATAAGTGCACGGATACAAGCCAGACAACTTTCTTCATCATAGTATTGTTCCCCGAAAAATTTACTGTTAGATACTGTCCATTATAAAAGTAGCTCCACGGGACCTCAGAATCTGACAATGATATTGAGCTTTGGAAGACTTAAACAATACATTTGCACTTCAAAGCCATATAAAATTAAAAAAATTTTAAAATATAAAAAATTTGAGCTCATTTTGTGCACGGAGAACTTTCAGATTCCTCTAGCCATCATTCTATCAATCTAGTTCAGGAAGATAAGATAACAGAATGACATGGTATTTAGAAAATGAGCCTACGACTAAAGAAAAGTAACTTCAACCCATGGAAACCATTTCACTAGCCCAGAATAGTCAGTGACATACTTACATGATCCAATTTGGCCCAATGCTTCAAGTGCACATTCACATTCATTCAAGTCTTGACTTTCTAATCCAAGTCGTTCATCAATGGCTGAGATAACAGTTTTAACACCTGAATAAAAATTTCATCAAGACTACAGTACGACCAATTCTTCTCAATCTTCAGATATATAGATAAGTAGTAACACCAATACACAGTTCTGTAAATATAGATGCTCCTAACATTATCCTGTGGATCTCCCTCATATGTGCATGTGCACATGCAGTGGAGAATCAATTCTTCAATTAAATAATTCTGTTAAGAAAAGAACGAACAAAAGACTTTTCTGCAGTCTAATAGTCACCACCAAAACAATTGTTTGAGATAAGAAATGAAATAAAGTGCTCTGCATGAATCAAAATGCTATTTCTTAGAACAGCAATTTTGTTGGCATCTAGAAAATAAAGACTCCAAAGCTTAAACATAACTCCTACCAGATTCATCAATGAAAGCATATGCATTTTCCTTGGCTAGAAGCCTTCCACTTATCACCATTGCTCTTGATCTTAATATTGCATCCACAGATGTATTGCTTCAAAAGAAAAGGGAAAAGAATGAAAGCAAAAACTTTAGAGTGCAACTGTTAAAATCTATACAAACAAAAAATGCCACTTAAGTAACTACCTGATAATAGAAGAAAGAAATTGGATAATAGACGTCCCTGACAAGAATTCTGTACCATGCTGGACTTCTACCAACTTCATTTGTTCAAAACATAAAATACAAAAGAGAAAGGTAAACACATAAAATCTATGCTGGAATTTCACCAGGTGTTAGAAAATATAATTACTAAACAAGTTTTCGCCAACAAACAGGAAATTGAACTACATTTATAAACAGAACTATTTATTTTCAGCCTCAAATGTTAATGTCCTTCACTTTAAATTTCCTCTCCCCCCCCTGCCCGACCATAATCTAATGGGAAAAGTGGGGGAGGACTAGAACTGAACAGAAAGTAGTCAAGCAATGGCAGACCTCATAAAAGAGCTCCATGATACTTAAAGTTACTAGAGTATCATCTGTGTTCCTGACTTCTGCCTCTAATAAACCAAGTAGATTTGAATTGTGAACTTTTGCTGCCACACTGGTGGAAATAGAGAATAGCTTCACTACCAGAGATAAAACTCGGACACGTCCCTGAAATGTTTTCAGATGATCAGAAAGGAATGTACAGCCAGTTACCCAAAACAAAATTGCAGATACCATGTAAAATGAGATAGCATGGCTCCAATGCCATGAAACAAAAGAGGGAAATTCAATCAACATAATTGTTCATGCTTATTCATGTCAATGAAGAAAGAAAAGAAGTATGCTGAGCAACTGACAAACATACCACCGATGAACATCGAGCTGATAAATTTCTGAGGTGTGTTGTGTCACCCATATTTGCTGGGAAGATTACCTCCTGTTTTAATTTTGCACAAATTTAACTAGCAAAGGATACTAATAGCAAAATTGTTCGAGAAAGTAAAAAAGACAGTCATAAAGCAGATCAGAAATGGTCAGTCTCACCACGCCTTCTGGAAAGCGAGCAAACTTCTGAATTGCCTCCGCTGAAGCAGTTGCCAGTAATTCATTGCTATGTGGAGTTTGACAAAAAAAAAAGGGCATCTTCATGAATTAAAAACCTTCAAAACATTTTTTTTTTTAAATAATTGCATACTTCCCTACAAGAGCATATTTATAACCAAACTGAACACAAAAAGAAACATTCAGACAATATAACTGCCATACAGCACCATAAATTTAGTCCCATGCCATTTTAACTTTTCTGATACAATGATACATAGTCTAACCTATCACTAACCTGTCGATATGCTAGGCACACCAGTGGAACTAACCTACAAAACTCAAAGTAAAATCTAATGAATTTTAGACATCCTTTCCCAAATCACCCACTTGCTATTCTATAAAAAATTCAGCCTGGGAACCATTATTGTTAATTCAGGTTGATTGAGAACAAAACACGTTGCATTCTACAGTGCCATATTATTTATTGGAGGTTATTAAAAAAAATATTCTTGTGAGATAAAACATTTTTTTCAGAAAAATATTCGCATACTCCCTACAAGAGCATCTTTATAACCAAAAAGAAAACAAAGGAAACCTTAAGACAATACAACTGCCAAAAAGCACTACGAAAGAATTTAGACTGATTCTGTCATAGCTTTTCTGAGACAGCAATAAGTAGCCCAGCCTATCATTAACCTGTTCACACTAGGCCCACCGGTGGAATTAACCTACAAAACTCAAAGTAAAGATTTTCAATGACTTTAAGAAATCTTTGCCCAAATTGCCTGCTTGATTTTTAGTAAAAAGTTCGGCCTACAAACCATTATTGTTAATTCAGTATGATTGAAAACCAGAAAACACTGCAGTCAACAATGCCATATTATTTAAGTTCTTTACAGGCTGCCTCTTGTAATTACAATGCCTCAATCACAATGATTCAATGTTATAGCAACATTGGCCATTTAAGTGTGCAAATACTGTGGCAGAAATGCACGAGAATTAGTGTTCAGAAATAGCAATAGAAAGATTGTAGCAAGTCATGAAAATGTGGTCCATAAAAATTATGAGGCTGACATCTTGTTAGATGTAAAGTCAGCATCTAACTGATACAATAGCAGCCCCATAATAACCACAGCAAGCATTTATCCATTGTGAGAGATTACAAGAAGCATACACCCCGTTCCCCTTCCACCCTATGATGATTTATCAAGATCAGAATAACTGCCAAAGCCATAATGGTATCACCTAATTTTGTATGCATATAAACAACAACGATGCTTCCTCATCCCATCCCATATCTTTTCTAAGCAAAAGGAAGTCCATAAAAAATATGCAAACTCCTTACCCATTTATGAGACAATCAAGCAGAAGAGGATATAATTCATTGTCAACAATTAGCTGTGCAGGTGAAATGGTTTCATCAACACTCTCCAGAAGACAGGAAACCTGTGAAAAATTGGAGATAAAGACAATTAATGATGATCCAAATGCATCACTGGAACTCAAAAGTGCATTGAATAATGCAAAGACATTTAGCAATCCAACAATGTTCCAGAGAACCCAAATTGTGATCAATTATGCATATGAAGCCATTAAGGACATTACTACTATCAAACAAGCAGCCATGAATTAAAGACCAGTAGCAGATTACCACAACTAAATCTACACATAAGAAAAAAAGGAACAATATCAGGCACCATTGTGCATTGGACTACAGATAGCTTCAAATAAACTAAAACAATATGTTTCCAAAAGCTAAGCATAAAAATCCTTACATAAATTTAAGCACGAAACTTCATTATACAATTAATTTAACTATATCAAACAGAATTGGCAACTTGTTACAAGCCCAATGCTTACCGTTTTGCAAGCCAAACATCTTACTACTTGGGAATCCGCCTTTAATCCAAGTTGCACAAAAGCCTGAATCACAAAAGGGGAAAAAATCATACTTAACTAAACAAATCAATTCCAAAAAAAAAAAAAAAAACAACAAAAAAATCTAGATATAGCATACCATATACTGTGGAATAAGAGAGGCACCATATTTTGTCTTAAAAATTCTTTCTAAACAAGCAACTAGTGTTGTCTCTAAACCAGGCACATCTGCTTTTGTTTGTAATGTACTGCAAATTATATCACACCAAAAAATAAAAAAACAAAAACAAAAAACCCTAAATACAAATTCAATGTGCACAATAACGAAATCAATCAATTAACATTTGCATTCACAAATTTAGATAAAGCTATTTCTCTAATTTAGGTTACTTACCTGATTATAAGCGGAAGGGGAAAACGATCAAGAAACTCCTTCACTACGTCGTCGTTATGAGCACCTGAAAATCGACGAGAAACACATGGAAGTACTGTAAATTTGATAAAGAGAAAAAAAAAATCAAATGAACGAAGTGAAAAGCGGAGGAGGTAGCTACCGGGATAATAAGCAAAATCAGAGGCGGACTGGAGCAAAGGAGCAGGATCATCCATTGAAAATTCTTCGTCCATAGCTGGTAGATGGCTTTCTAGCTTTGCTTGCTTGCACTGAAAGTTGACGGTATAGTGAGTGAAATAGGGAGCAAAAAGGGCAGCGGCTTTGGTTTAAATGGCGCGTGTCGATTTTCTTGGTTTCGTGCCGTCTCACAAGGCCCCGGGGCCCGGCAGAAGTTAATGGGTCCGAGCAATTTTACAGGAAATAGGAGTTGGAAAAACATTTTAAATTTAGAATCCATTGTTTATGGAAAATATTTTATTTTTGTCTCTAGAAAATATTTTTTAAAAAAATATATTTTTCAAAGATTTTTTTATATTTGGTTGCAACACTAAAAATGATAATAAATGATAAAAGAATGCATTCGAAAAATAAAATGGAAGATAATAAATAAGGAGATAAGGCATTAGAAAATGTTTTTCCATTCTTTAAATGGGAAATCATTTTCCCTTGTTTTGAAGTAATTTTCATTTGACCGGTACATTATTTTCCTTTAACTTATTTTTCCTAGATAATCTAAACACTGAAAAATAAGAAAAAATAGTTTCCACAAACAAACAGAGGTTCCATCTATTTGTGAAAAATTCCATATTTTTCTAGTATTTGGATTACTAAAAAAATAAATCAATGAAAAATAAACGGTTAAGCAATAAAAATAACTTAAAAAAGGAAAATAATTTTTTATTCTTAAAATGAAAATTTATTTATGAATACTTAAAAATAAGAAAAATTTATCTAAAATATCCATTTTTTATTTTTTACTTCGGTTTTGCTTTGTTTTTTCTTTTCTATTTTCTCCTTTTTTTTAACTTCGTTTTTTTATTTTATTCTTATTTTATTCAGTCCTTTCTTCTTTTTTCTTTTTCCTTTTTTTATTTTTATTTTCTCATTATTTTTTTCTCTCTTTCTTTTCTCATTTCTCTTTTTTTTTTCATTTTTTTTCTCTCATCCTCTTCTTTTTTCCTTTCATTCTTTTCTATAGATTAATTATATATATTTTTTGTATCAATACATCAGATTCATTATAAAGAGAAAAATAGTAAAAAATATATATTAAATCCATTACAAAGAGATAATTTGAATAATGAAAAGCGTAAATGTCACAAAAAGATGATAATTTGCAATTGTTTTCTAATGTTGCATTACAAAAGATGATAATTCTGAAAATATTTTCTAGAAAAAATATTTTTCAAAAATAAAATATTTTTTGAAAACAAACAGAACCTTACTTTTTCATTTTTTTCCTTTTTTTCAGTTTTTTATTTTTTAAAATAAAAGAAAAAATAGAAAATTAATTCGTTTGTTACTTTTTATTTTACAATTTTTCATATTTTTATAATTTTTATTTTTTTATACAATTTATTATAAAATTTTTTATTTAATATACTAATAATTATAATTTATATAATATTATTTAGTATTAAATTTATTTGTTTTATAAAAAATTTTAAATTATGTACATTTAGAGTGTGTTTGGTCCAAATGAATTTCACAAAATTTTATGAAATTCATTTTGCATATTTAAGTGAGTGTGTTTGGTTTAAATGAAAATTTTTTAAAATTCTTTTCCAATTCTAACTTTTAATCTTGTGGAATTGCTTAACACTAAATTAATTTTTATTGATGAAATGTTTTTGGTTTAAATGAATTTGGAATTCATTGGCAAATGAATCCTATTTAAACTTCATTGAAAATGAAATGAATTCCTTAATGGAATTGAACCAAATAAAGAGTTAATTAATTTCAATTTTAAGTCATGAGACTGTGATGGTGGTGGTGAAGGTAGCAAAGATTGTGGGGGTGGTGGTGGTGCTACAACCACTGTGTGAGGAAGGATATGGTGGTAGTGGTGGAGGTGGCAAAGTTTGTGGTAGCGGTGGTAGAGATAGTGGAGTTTATGATGGTGGTAGAAATAGCAGAGGTAGTGGTGGTGACTGTGTCTAGAGACTATAGTGGTGGAGGTGGCGGAGGTTGTATTGGTAGTGGAGGTGGTAGTGGTGATAGTAGTGGTAAAGGAAGCGAAAGCTACAGTGGTGTTTATGGTGATGGTAGTGGATGAGGCAGCAAAAGTCGTGGTAGTAGAGATAGTAGGGGTATGGGTGCTACAACCACTATGTCTAGAGGCTATAGTGGTGGTGGCGGTGGTGCAGCCACTGTGTTAAAAGGTTGTGATGGTGTTGGTAGTGGGCAGAGGTTATGATGGTGATGGAGGTAGGGGTGGTGGCTGTGGCAATGGCGGTGACAGTGGAGAGGTTGTGGTGGTGGTAGTGGTAGTGGTGGTGGTTGAGGAGATTGTGGTAATGTCAAAATATTAATTGGAAAACTTGAAAAAAAAATCTTTTTATTAGTTTTCTAAAGCCTTTAATAATTTGAAAAAATTTAGAACATAGCTTTCTAGTTTTTTAAATTAGAAAATATCCAATAAATCCTATTTTCTAGTTTTGTTGGATAAAACTTTTTAAAAAATAGGTCATGTTTTTCAAAACTAAATAGGCTCAAGAGAATTCTTTATATATATATATATATCCTAAAAATACCTTCCACTAATAAAAATATCTCACATTTTTATTATTTACTAATAAATTATTTTTCTTCGTACCATCTTTCTTCAGTCATGCTCAAAACATACGGCTACTTCTAATCTCAAACCTCCAATCTCTTAAAGGTTAGATGAGTTCCATCACTCCTCACATGAAATGAGTGAAGCTTTAAATTTGCTAACAGAAAAACAAAAGTTATTGAATATGAGTTCTCACTTCAATAACATTTTGATTATGTTGTTGTTTTTAATTTATAGTTTCAAATTTTTAATCGATTTCTTTTGAACTGGTAAGTGTTTTTTCTTATTTTTGTTCTTGTTAGCTTTTTTTTTTTTTGTTGATTTGAGAATTGTGATTTGTTTATTTTATTTTTTAGGGTTTGATTTGAGGTTTTTTAAGAACAAATGAGCTAGCTTTTTCAAATTTTTATATTTTTTTATGTATATTTGATTATTACATGCATGAATTCATCTGTTTTATTTCTTGATATTTCTTTTGGCTGTATTATTGTTTGAATCAATTGCAAATTTATTCTTTATATTTTTTCATCATATATCTTTAGGTAATTATTTGTTTGCTTTGATCTTTGGCTTTGATTTGTACCCTTGGGTATAACTTGTGATGACCCGAATTTTATTTTAAAATTTTAATATTTAAATGTGAGATTTACAGTGTTAATAAAATATTTTTAATTTAAGATTATTATTTAGTTAATTAATTTAATATTTGGCATTTAAGTATTTATTTTAATATTATTAATTTTATTAAATTCTATTAGTCTTGATTTTATTTAAATATATATACATATATGTTGGTATTATTTAGTATATGTATATG
>CATIWK010023795.1:0-10606 GCA_949634005.1 Mallotus japonicus | reverse complement strand
ACCACCCACCACTTGGTTCAAGTGGTAAGGGTGGTGCCCATGACCCTTGAAGGTCATGGGTTCAAGTCCTAGGAACAACGTTCCTAGGCATTTAATCGTTGAGCTACCCGTCTTGGGCTGGCTAGTTCCAGCCACGGGGTCGGCTCCGTTTAGAGGTTGAGGGTTCAAATCCCCCTTCCCCCCTCATCTCCCTGTCCAAAAAAAAAAAAAAATTGGAACTACCCTTGAGCCTTTAGCCCAATGGTTAAGGTTTAAGGGTGTGGAGTGGGAGGTTGGGGGTTCAATCCCCCACTCCCCCCCTAACCTCCTCTCCACTAAATCCTAGGGACAAATGTCCCTCAGGTGTTTAAATGTTGAGTTACCCGCCTAGGGCTGGTAGCCTCTGGGGCCAGCCACGGGGTCGGTTCCATTTAGAGGTTAATCCTCCATTCTCAAAAAAAAAAAAAAAAAAAAAAAAAAACAAATTGGAACTTAGGATGAAAGCAAATCAATTTGCTAAGTAATCCAAAATTTTCAACCATTGAGGGTTAAATTGTTTTTTTCAATCTTTTAATGAAAGGCTTATTTATACCCTCTTATGACTCTAAAATCAAATTTTCTATACACTATGAAACAAAATCACTAATATTTACATGAATTTCTTCAGACTATTATCCGTTTTTTCAGTTTGAGAAAATACTATATTATAATTATTTTTATATTTAAAATGATCCTACATTTTTTGAATTTTTTTCACCACTAGAAATTTATTTTAGACTAAATCAAGTATTTGTGTTTTTAATGAGAAAATTATCTAGTAATTTTTTAAGAATATTTTTTTTTTTTGTCAATCAATAGAGTTTAAGTGGTTTAATTCTCCACTACAATAAAGAGAACAAAGAGATAGAGGTTCAAATCATATTTTCTATATTTGTATATCCATACTTTTTATTATTTGAACTGCTCGTGAGGAACAATTTTTAAAAAAATACAATGATATACAAAAATTTATGACTTATAAAATTAATTTCCATCTAATCATTCATATTTAATTTAAGAAAATAAATAAATTGTGCCTTCCTTGTAAGGCAAACCTATAGACATTCCAGCTTTTGTTAGAAAAAAATGGGGCGCATTCATTTATTGTGTTCAATGATCAAATACTACAAAATAATAATAATAATAATAATAGTTGTTAAAAAAAAACAAAAAAATAAAATAATTAATCTTTATAATGTCACCAACGATGAACATGATGTGATAGGAATATCCAAATCCAACTATATTGTAGATGCTTTTATTTATTTATTATGATGTTAATGATCCATGATGCTATTTGAAATATCCGCATAATTTTGAAATAATTATTCCATTATATAAAAATAATATTTTTTTTTAATAAGTGGGAGGTTGAGAATGAGGAATTGAACCAATGACTTCACCTTATTTTTTTTTTAAATAAATTCTTTTAAAGACATTTATAAATTAATGGTTTAATTTCTACTTTCCCTAATAAGAGCATGATAGTTGTGTGCTACGTTTTCTTTTCTCTGGTTAATAGTCATTGTTCATCTTCTTCCATATAGTTACAAATCCTGATTTTGAATGGTTTTTTGGTCATTTAGGCCATAAAAACCATTCAAATACTAATCTTATTTTGGTATTTTGTTTATAAATAAATCTGATATGTATTTTTGTGATATTTTGGGTTTATAATCTTCATATCTACTTTATTTTTAGCTTGATCTACCTCTACTCCAGTTCTTTTTTCAGCAGATGCTTCATCCAGGACTGATGGGGCTTGAAGATATGTATGCTGGATATGCTGGATTTATTTAAAGATTAGATGGAGCTGAAGATCTATTCTTAGCTTGATGACCGAATTACTGAAGCTACTTGAAGATCATATCACTAGTGGCTTCAATGGTTTTTAGATCTGATTTCAACTTGAGATGGTATCTTCTTCACATAAATTCTTGTGTTATCCTCATCATCAAATGCAAAAATGGATTTCACTAAAAGAAATTTATGTGCTTTCATCACCATCTCTCTATGCTCTCCACATCTGAAGCTCCAATAAATGGTTTTTAAGTTTCAAATTATTGTATCATTTGATGTAAATCATCTATCTTTCATGATGTTCTCTGGTTGGGTGTATCTTTAGCCTATTGACTTTATTTAATGAATTTCATAGTTCGAAAAAAAAAAAAGAGCATAACAATGACCATAAAGCAATCATGTGATGTCAAGCATTATATAAACCCAACTATTTTGGTTTAAAAAAAAAAATTGTATAAGGAAGGCAATTTTAACAATCTTATAATTGTTTTAATTTTTTTTAAGGAAAATTAAGATCTAAAACCCACAACCATATTTATCTGAAAATTAGTTGAGATGGACCATCTCAAATCAAATATAGTTTCATGATTTATCTTAAAAGCATTGCAAGTCCAATTAACAATAGTATTATAGCAAATAACCCATTTACATTATGGTAATCTAGCAAAATATCATATGTTAATAAATCCTCCAAATTATGGGCAAACTGAACTCTATTCAAGCAACCATTAAAGTCAAATGGTGGCAAAAGCAAGGAAATGGTCTCCTCTACAATTATTTGTGTGATGGTCAACCAACGGACAGGATTGTCTAATGTACAATTAAAGGCATAAAAGTTTGAACCTTTCAAACCATATTAAAATCGTTTAGTTAGATGCATATTATGACATATGGTGATTAACATTTTTTTTTTTTTTGTCAAAAAAAAATTTATGAAAATCATTTTCTTAATTTTAAAATCGTTTAGTTAGATGCATATTAACATTTTCTTAATTTTGACATCTATATCGCCAAAAATATGTATAATCAACTAAAATAAACATTAAACGTTAATTTAGCTAATATTCAAACTTAATTGATAAAGATAAAATTATTTTACAATTATTACTATTAAAATAAAAATATTTTTTTCCAATAATTGTTGAGATCATATAGTACAAGACTATTTTTACTTAAATAACGTTTATGATTCAAATTCTGATGTATATAGTTATGATAAATAAGTCATTGTAAAACTTTTGTTTTTCTTATAGTCTTATTCAAATTGATTTGTGAATTTCAAATACTGATAGTTTAAAAAAATTATAATTTGAATACCTCAAAAACATCAAATTACCAATCAGTTTACAATACTTTTTTTTCTTTAAATTTATTTTTTCAACGGCCTCCAAAATTTGTTGTATTATATTGTCATTTTCTGTACATCATCATGACCTATTTTCTTATTTTCTAGTAATATATTATTTAATTAATAAATTAATTTTGATTATGTATTTATATTAAAAACACAAAGATAAATCATTGGTTGAGGTTTAAACCAATTAATTTTCAATCTGACATTATTATATTATCGCATGCAATGCACATGCTAACCATTTTGTCGTTTATTGCCTACTCAAATGAAATAATTAATAGTTAATTAACAATGGAATAATTAACCATTTCTTTTTGTCGTTAATTAAAC
The DNA here is from genome assembly GCA_949634005.1 of Mallotus japonicus. NCBI lineage: Eukaryota > Viridiplantae > Streptophyta > Magnoliopsida > Malpighiales > Euphorbiaceae > Mallotus > Mallotus japonicus. The sequence goes on along the minus strand of CATIWK010023795.1, from coordinate 7,104 downwards.
GCAATAAATTGAAGAACTAATGTGTCATTATTGATCAACTAAATAAACCGATTATCGTCGTCCTATGGTTTGCATGTGCTGAGTATCATTAGTCACAAGAAAACCGGATTTCTGTTGTGTATTTTTAATTAATTAACAATTAATGACTAAAACATTTAAAAAAAATAAAAACAGAATATTTTTCTTTGTGGAAGATTAACGAATCTCTAAGCAATTTTTTTAAATAATAGTCTAATGGTTAAGTCTCGTGACATTATATGAGAAAACTAGAAGGAGCTAAAAGGGATTAAATTCTGCTTTATCAATGTCTTTACCTCGTGATATGATATTTTATCATTCATTTTAAGCGAGTTAGGTACTAAGCAATTTATCTTTATAATAATAAGTAGTTTGAATTCACTTTAATAAGGTTTTGGATTCAAATTTAATATACGAAAAAAATATTTTACATGAATCTATCTAATTCGAATTTCGAATTAATTAGCACACTTGTAATTATTAGATATTGACAAAATAGAATCAGAAAAACTCACAAAAAAATATGCTAATTTTCGTGGCTCAAACAATTTTTGTTCCTTTTTTTATTTTTCTTTTGAATAAAAGACCTTCACGACTTGTTTCGTGGGTATTTCGTTGGGGGGGACCAAAGATCACCCATCACAAAATGCCATTTTTACCTGTTGCTGAAGGATAGAACAATACACCAACCACAAGATTAACTAAAGAAATAGTAACTTTATTAGTCTTATAACCGACTTTTGTTTATTTAATTTTAAACATTTTTTTAACTTAATTTAAGCATCATATAGAGGTATAAAATGGATTTTAAATATCTAATTATAATACTGCATTATATATATATATACACACTAGTAAACAACCACGTGTTTCACATGTGAACAAAAAGTTTATTTGACTCGTGATATATAGTAAATAAACAATTCAACATATTATTATTGTTGTTATTATTATTATTAAATAAAAGTTTTAAAAATAATAACAATGTTATTTTTTTATTTAACACTTTGATATTAACTTAATATAGTTATAATTCATTACAATTTTTATAAATGTTTTATTTAAATAATTATATGATATTACTTTAATATTTTTTAATTAATTTTTCTCAACTTTAGAAATGATTTCACATAAAAAAAATATTATGGTCATAATTAATCATAAGTTAATAAAAAATTATTAGTTATTTGTTAATAAAAAATTTAAAAGTAATAAAAGTTATATTTTCTTTATATAACAATTTAAATATTAGAACCCCGTTAAATTTATAATTTATTACAATTTACTAAATTTTTTATTTGAGCTATGACACTTTATTTTTTCAATATTTTTAATATTAATACTTTTATTTAAACAAAAATTAAGTTAATGTAACTTTTTAAGTTCAACTAATAATTAAATAATAAATATTAATTAATTTAATTTTAACTCTTTTTTGTTAAATTTTATGAAAACGTCTAAAAATGATAATTATACTACTTTTCTTACAAATAATTAAATATACTTTCAAACAAATTATATGCTCTATTTTTAATTTATTAATTTATAATTTATAATTTATAAAAATATCTACTTTCAAAATAAATTATATACTTTTACTATTTTCATAAAATTTATTAATTTTTATTTTACTTAATTATTTATTAAATTTAATATAATAAGATTTATGAAATTATGTTATCTAATTTGATTTATATTAGATAAAATATAAGTAGACCTAATTAAAATAGAAAAAACAAAATTATCACTACATTTTTAATTAATTCAATTTTGTTAGAGATAAAATAGAAATTAACATAATTAAAATAGGAAACATACTTTCAATTAAATTAGAATTATATGTTAATTAATTTTATTTTTATTAGAGATAAATTAAGTAGAAGTTAAACTAACTAAAATAGAAAATATACTTTCAATTAAATTAGAATTAGAATTAGTTAATTTAATTTAATTAGAGATACAATATAAGTTAACCTAATTAAAATAGGAAACATATTTTTAATTATATTAGAATTTTATTTTTATTAAATTAATTAATTTTATTTGAGATAAAATAGAAGTTAAACTAATTAGAATAGAACATATACTTTCAATTAGATTAGAATTTTTACTAGAGATAAAATAGAAGTTAACCTAATTAAAATAAAAAATATACTTCTAATTAAATTAGAATTATATTTTAAATTTTTATTAGAGATAAAATAAAAGTTAATCTAATTAAAATAGAAAATAGAAGTTACCTGCATAACACATTAAGTACGCAATTTAAATGTAAATTTGGAACTCTTATAAAGTTCTCATGATGTTTTTACCTACAAATCTAACATGAAACAAAAATACTCGCAAAAAGAGGGTAATTGGTAGAATCTCTTATCGGTGATGAAACTAAAATTCACATAAAATACACCACAACACCAAAAAAAAAAAAAAAAATACTAAAAGGGTTAGCATAAAATGGGTTGAAAACCCTAGATCTTAAATCTTAATAGATAAACACATGGATATTTTAACTATTTTATTTTAGATATATTTTTATTTATTCATTTAAAAAAATAGAACAAATGTTGTATTACCTATGATTATATATTTATTTTAAAAAAATTTGATTAGTAATAAATTCAAAAAAAATATACTCAAATTTTAAAGTTTTCATACAATTATATATTCATCTAATTAAATTTCATATTTCAACTTCACTAAAATGTAAATATACTTTATATTTTTAATTTTAGCTTCATCCCTATTTAAGAGAACCAAAATTTTCCTCACAAAGATAGAGAGAGCACATCAAACTAAAGTATGGTATAATTTTGCTATTATTTTTTAAGCATTTTAAAATGGGTTTGAATTTTGAGGTACACGTTAATTGAACATAAAGAAAAGTAAAGGAAAAAAAAACATGAATAACTGAAGTTAAGGTAAGAAGTTTAAAAAATATGATGGCCTTTTTTTTTTTCAAAAAAAATTTTGTGTGTTTTCATTTTTACGCTATTTTTTATTTTTTGTTTCATTTATATGATCCCTTTTTTTTTTATGATCTTCATTCTCTTCATGATTTCTTTTAAATTTATCACTCTCTTTATCATTCTCCGAAATGCATCACTAACTATAATAAAATTTGCAAAATTAACCTTATTAATAATGAATTTTCAGCATAAAAAAAAGCTCAAATGATTATAATTGATTTTTTTTTTCTTATTCTTTTTTTTTTGAATTTATATTTTTGGTGCTATAAGTGTTGATAGATTTTTACTAATTCATGGGTTCTTTTAAAGTTAATGAAGGAGTGTCAATTTTTTTTGTTATTGGCACTTTGGTGATTCTTGAATTTTTTTCTCATTTTATTTTTGGATTTGTGTTTCTGGTACTATAAGTATTGATAGATTTTTTCCAATTCATGGGTTCTCGTTGATTTGTAAGCGTGTATTGTGATTTTTTTTGTTATTTTGGTTGTTTCTAGTTGTTTTCGGTTATTATGTTTCTTTTTCCATTAGATTGTCTTAAAAAAATCTAAAGCATTATTTGTTATTTTATTTGGTTGTTTCAATTATTTTGATTGTTTTCGTTATTTCGGTTGTTTTGGTTATTTTTTACTATAAAAATAATAACCATATTTTTGAAATAATTATTATCAAATACAATATTTTTAAAAGGAAAAAGTCAATTGTATTTTTAAATTTTTTTCATTTTTTTTATTATTTCTGAAAAAATCCCAAAAGTAAATTGTAAGAATAGTATGCCAAAAGACCCACAAGAACAACCACAGGGTATAGAGATTGTGGCTGTTAGGCCCAAAAGTTATCTATAAATCATAAATCTTAACAGGCTTTGGGCCTTGACAATATTGAAGAGTCTTAAGCCTTTCGGCTTATCTGTAGATTATCTTTACAAGCTCTATACTCTTTTTGTACACACTGAAAGAACTCTATCAAAATTTGGATTCTTCCCTTTTAATTTTATTCACTCTTCTTATTTTTTTTTTCTTTAAAGTAAGAAAATAATAATAATGAAAAAGCAATTAAATTTGCTTTGTATGATTTGGTTATATCATAACCTTGCTTTAAGTAATTAAATAAATAGACGATGCTTTAAGTAATTAAAAAATATTTATTTTTTTCTTTAATTCAAGAAATTAATTTAAATATGACAATTATTCATTTTGATACCAAAATAAATAAATAAATAACATCAGAATTATAATTTTTTTTATCATTTTTTTGGTCTAAAAGGACAAGTATCCATAAATTAATAATAATTAATATAACGTAATTACAACGTTAAATTAAAACACAGTCGATCTCTTGATTTAACTAGTTTTTGATATTATTTTTATAGTTTAAAATAAATTATTTTATTTTTCTGACAACAACAGTAACATTTATAATTATTTCTTTCTTCCAAATGTCATTGTTAGAGTTAATATTGTGGACCTTCACCCCCAAAATAATAATAATCATCCTTACCCGTCCAATGCAACACTCCTCATATCATTTTTTTTTTCAAGTATAACATGATGAAGTTGGCAGAATATCTCCTTATTAAGATTTTATTTTTCGAATTTACGAAAAAAAAAAATATTCACGTTATAATAAGATAATATTACGAATAAAGTTTTTATTATTTAATTACTTATTTTTTTAATTTTTTATAAAATTTTTATGATAAAATTTATAAATTTAAGTCCCATATTATTAAGTGGGCGTTATATGTACTAGCTTATATTTAATGTGATTAATATTATTAATTTGATATTAAGCAATTTCTAAATAATTTTCTTTTGATGTATAAAATTTTATAAAATATTTTGTATATATGAATATATTGTTTTAATGTTGTATAAAGAGAGTTGAATAAGAGAAATAAAGATTCAATTTTTAATCATTTATAATATTTGTAAGAGATTAGACATTTAGACAAAGAGATTAGACGAAGAAGATGTGAAATATTGTATGGATGTCACTGCTTAAAACAAATAAGGATTGGACCGAGAAATTTTAACATCTCTTTCACACCAAGAAAGTTGATTTTCACATGGAAATTTCCTTCCAACTTTCCAAATTATTTATAGCTTTTCCACTCTGGCTACCAATTTTTCCAATTTCATTGAATACTATTATCATTATGTACACTCATTTATAGTGCAAAACTGTTCATTGTCCATGTTTAAAACTCCCTTTGTAATTTTTGGTATAATATATTGTTTTTATTCATGAGATTATGAATAACTAGGTAAAACTGATGGCTACAGAGCTAAATTCTCAAGCAGAATTTAATTTACTAAAAAATTATTTTCATTATACTGAATAAGAGAAATTATAGAAAAATATTACATGTAATTTTTTTTTTTTTTGGCTAAGTACAATTTTAGGGTTAGAGAAGATTCGATACCAAAATTTCTAACAATACCCATGAGGGCTTTAGCTATTAAATTAAAATAGGGCAGGGCAAGCCACACAAATTTCATTTTATTAAAAATGATAAAGAAATATTTAATTTTATATGTTGTGATAAATATTATATGAGCAACTATTATAGAATTCTTTAGCTATAGAAAAGGTAAATAAAAATGCAGCTATGAATTTAGTGTCAAGCAGATTTATTTAATTACTAGAGATTACAGAGACAGCATTAGGTAATTATTTGCTATTATTTTACTTGCAAGTTAGTGTAGTTTGAAATCTTATAGCAATAGGCCAATTTTTATTTTGATTGATTGGTTGTAGCATCGTTGTTACAGTTGTAAGATTCTGAATTCAAATCTGATAAAAATTGATCAAATAATTTTAGAAAAAAATTCAAGCATGCAAACTTTTGTATTCATCGACCCTTACGTTTCTTTTGTTTATGTGTTAATGTGCACCCATTATGCCTCAAAGCTTTAAAAAGCTTAATTAACTTTCATTTGTTTACTTGAAATGGCAAGAATTGTATTTCCCATGCATATATATTTTATATTTTGATTGTTTTTGGTTTGGAGCTTTGGTAGCAGCTTTTGTCTTTGTGTTCTTTAGATTGAATAAAAGCTACACTACACCTACATGCACATAAAATAAGAGCTGCATGGCAGAACATTATGACCCAAAAAAAAATTGATTATAATATTTCTTGGGTTTATAGAAATTAGGACAAGTTTAGAACTTAATTTTTAATTAGTATTAACAGAGGCACTTTATTTTTTTTATTTAAATTATTCGTGTTTAAAATTTTAGTGAATTATATAATTAATCCGATTTGATTCATCATTCAAACATGATTATAAGAATATTAAAAAATTTTCAATAACTAATTTAACCACCACTACATATATTACAATTCAAATTCAAAATGTTAATCTAAATAAGAATAATTTCTATCAACTGATTTCAATATTTGTTCATTCTTTATCTTTTTAATGACAAGTGGTAAATAACATAAATATGAATTTTAACTAGCTAGATAAATTAAAAAGAATTATTAAAAGACGTCACAAATTTAATTTAATATTATTAATCTTAGGCCTATATTTTAAATCATTTATCTAAACCTTATTAATCTAGTTGGACAAATTCATTAATGATCGTCCTAAAACTTTTAATTTTTTTTAGAAAAAAGAGATGAAATTTTTATTCATTGAAGATTAAAAGTACACTTTAATAAAATAATAATAAAAATAGCAGTACAATAAAAAAATACCAAAATAAAATCTCACTGAAATTATAAATTTTGTTGTTGTTATTCTTCAATCGTATTGACAGAGTTTTTTTTTTATTTGCAACTCAGCGATCCGTACGCTCCACTCGGTAGCTTTATTTAACCGTAAATCGACCCCTTGGTCTTTGAATGAGTCCGGGGGGGTTTGGACATCTTTGATAAAAAAACCTCATCTCCACCCTTTTTCTTTTGCTTTTCACCATAGATCTGAAGTATTTATTCAGATTTATTATGGTTTTTTTCATATTTTTGTTTTTAGTTATGAATAAATTATTGTTAGGAGTTTATTTCTCCTTGTAATTCTTGTTAGGAGTTTTCTTCTCCTTGTTGTTCTTGAGATCTATACGGGAACTGGAATTTGAGAGTTGTTGGAGCGACCTACTCGACTGCCAAGAA
>CATIWK010023776.1:0-12859 GCA_949634005.1 Mallotus japonicus | reverse complement strand
GGATTCTTATTAATCAATCGTGTAAGGTTTGGAGAGTTGATGAGGCTTTAAAGGTAGTGAGAAGTGGTGGTCGAAAATGGTGCATGTGGTGGTCAGAAATGGTGCAGGTGACTGTGAATTGATGAAGTTTTTTTTTATGTTTTATTTTTTGATTTTTGAATTTTTTTTATTAATGAGTTGTCTTTGTGGGGCCCACTTAATGGATGATGTGGCCCAATGAATGGATGAGGAGTTGGACCACAGTGTCCACATCAGCACCACGTAGGACCAATTTAACTATGTTAGATAGATGTACTGGAAAGCATTAAACGACATAAACCACGTACTTAAAAGTGTCACAAAAAAATTCACATACTTAAAAGTTTAAAACCATGAAACCACAAGGTGGTTTTCCGTACTTTCCCCTTAAATAAATTCATAAAAAATTGATGCATCATATAATTTTATTTTTTTATTTGATTAACTACAAACTCTAATGCTAGCATCAACATCATTCGTTTTAATTACTTTATAATCACCCAGTTAAACATCCAAAAATTGACGCTAAATCAGACCAATAAAAAGGTTTTACATTGTTATTTCTTTATTTTTTACGGCTATAAATAGTAATATTATTTTCTAAGACAATAATAAAAAAAAAATTAGTCTACAGTAATTACAACAATTATTAAGTACTTTGTAGTAAATTTTAGTAATTTTAAAAACTATTAATAAATGGTTTATAGTATATTAATTATAATTTAAATTTTAAAATGAATTGAATGAGAAAATTCTACAATACCTTCAAAGTATCCATACCGTTAAATTTTTTTTAAAAAAAAAAACCTTCAAAAAAGTTACTTACAATAATAGGTTAGCTGGTAGATACTCATATCAAATAAACACGATTTAAAAAAAACATTTACTGTTTACAAAAAAAAATTCACCTTATTTTCAAAACTTTTCAAACTCTTTTTTTTTTAATAAAAGCAAAAACCATATTTTTACTATGAAAATTTTTCAAACAAAAGAAACTAGAATTGTATCATTACTTTCAATCTTTCATATTTAATCACTGCTCAGGGTCAACAATTCCATAAACCTCTCAAATTCAATTATTACTTTCAATCTTTTGTATTTAACCATCACTTTCAATTTTAAAACTCAACTATCATCCAATTTATAGTTGAGATAAGTTTCTGAATTTTTATAAATTTACAATTGAGTTTGATTACTTGCCTTTTAATTTGCTTCATGATTCAAATTGATAGAAGAAATGAGATTTGTATTTGTTAATAAAATATGCTCAACCAATTTTTTTTTTACTTGATAGCTTGTGGTCAACCTATACCAGTCGACATACATCATTTTGTGGTTAATCATATATAGTTTTGTTGCTTATTATGTTTCCATAATTGTAATTATATAACATAAATATATTATTTTATGGTCAACCACTACAAGAATTATTGAAATATATATTTTGTAGTTTTACTTGATATTTTATAGTAGACTATATCGTTTTATGGTCCACCATAAATCTATCATATATCATATATATTATGGTTTTATATGCGATCATCCCTGATTAGTGGGATAACATTTTTGAAAAAAGGATGTTATAAATATAAGTTATTATTTGGATTGGGGTAATGAAGGGTACAATGATCAATTTGATGGCTGTGAAACTCACTATGGTTCTCCATAAATTAGTTTGAGTAATGAAGAGGTTGATCTTACTATTGTGTCAAATGATTTTAACACATCATGAAACAAAGTGTCTCCGTTTATTGTTAAAAAAAAAATATCTTCGTTAACAAAATTATTTTCCGTTAAGTATAAATGCAAGTTGTAGGTTATTTTTTCCAATTCAATCTACTGGTTAATATTTAATATTTTAATTTAATGGTTAAAAAATTAAAGATATATATACCTTTAAGACATTAAAGAAGCTCCCAATTAAATGAATGGATATACAAATGAATGAATGGATGAATATGGTTAATTTAAATTTTGAATAATTATTTTATAGTAGAAATTTTAGAGTTATTGAACTAAAGTCTAAGAGTATATAGATGGTTAAATTAGTTTTTACAAGGATTGAATAAAACATTAGGTGAAACATGAGGGGCTTAAAATAATTAAAGTGAAGAGACAAACAGCCCAATCCCGATGAGACAGTCTTTGTTTGGGTCACAGCCGAATAGTTGGTGACCGATCTTTCGCTTCTCTCTTCCACGTTCGTTCCACGTGTCACTTCTCTACCTCTTTTCGTCTTTTTCACCCTTATCATCATCACCATCATCATCGTCATCGTCTCCTCTCTTCTCTCTGTTACTCTGTTTTTTTTTTTTTTTTTTTCTTCTTCTCTGTATTTTCTCTCAATTCTTTTTCCCAAAAATTTTGGCTCAAAGTTCAAAACTTTGTGTTCTTTAAGAATTTTGAGAATGAGTTTTCAACGGAGAAGATGGAAATTTCGAGCTTCGTTTTACTCTGTATTTGTCTCAAACGTTTGAACTTTACTTTGGTTCTTGATTTTGTAGAATTCTGTTCAAGAATTTCAATTTTCTTTTCTGGGTATTCTTGAAACTCTTTTTTGTTTTTCTTCTTATATCAGTCTTTTTGTTTTGACTTAAATTTTCTTGATTTTATCAAATGGCACGAGCAGAGAAGCTTCAAACCATAGAAAACAGTAGTTTCTCAAAAGATTTGCTTCAAAGATTGATACCAAGAAATCATATGAATCACAGAGTGTGTCAAGAAACAGAAGCAGAAGGAGAAGATATTGAGCTAAGTCTTGGACTTTCGTTGAATGGTAGATTTGGAGTTGATCCAAAAGCTAAGAAACTTACTAGATCATCTTCAATTCCAGATTTTATTATTAATAATAACCCAATAAGAGAAAAAAATAATGGATGTGCTGCTTTTATGGTACCTGTAGTGAGTAGTGGTAGTAATAGTAGCACAAATCTTGTAAGGACTTGTTCTTTGCCTACTGAGACAGATGAGGAGTGGAGAAAGAGGAAAGAGATGCAGATGCTTAGAAGAATGGAAGCTAAAAGGAAAAGATCAGAGAAACAAAGGAACTTTAAGGCACTCAAAGAGAGAAAAGATGAAAACTTTGAGGAAGATAAGAGCGAAAATGGTACTGCTAATAGCAATAACAATAGTAATAATAATAATAGTAGTAGTAATAATCATCATCAGGAACAGTTTGTTAAGAATTTTAATGGCTTGTTTGGAGTTGGTGGAGAAGGGGTTTTACCTCCATCATCACAAGGATTAATGGGATCACGAGGGAGTGGGAGTGGGTCTTCTGGGTTATCAGAATCTGAGAGCCAGCCAGCTCAAGGTATAGTTTTCATTTCTTTTTGGTGCAAAGTCAGTTTTTTTTTTAATTGTTTTTTGTTTATTTGAAACTTGATTGCAGCTATTCCCACTATAGACTTTGTTATTTTGTTAGTTGTTTGAGCTCCATACTGTTCTCCTTTAGATTTTTTTTTTTTGACACATGCTCAGTTGATGAGTCTACTATAATTGATTCTTGTTTACCGTAACCATTTTCTCCTAATTTAGCTCGCAAAGGCTGATTTTTCTGAAGGTGGTGCTTTTTTTTTTTTATCAAACTCAATTTTGATGAATTTGTTTAGCAGTCTCCAAATTATCATTGGGATGTCCATTTAGCATTCTGTTAATGCTTTGCCGTTGGATGTGTAGATTTCAGGAAGTGAGCTTGTGCTCTGAAATGTTTCTTTTGGTGCAAGGGAAAGATCTAAAGGGCACTATGAGGCAAGCACTAGCCAAATGGCAGTGTTCTGAACTCTTAGAACCTTGTTCGTACTAGGAAAACAGTCTCTGATTTTTTTTTAACATGTGCTTTTTGTTCGAGTTTTTTTTTTTTTTTTTGTCTGAACCACCCTATAGCCTAATGACTAATCCGGTTCGACCCGAGCAGGACCACCCATGGACGGTAAAGGTCTCCGAACAACTAATTCAAAGCAGCCATGAAAAGAAAATGTCTATGCTAGTTTCCTAGAGTTTTATTTGACATCAGTCATCTTAATGTAAGAGCTAGATATAACACTTCTTGATTAAATTTGACATTATAGTTGTGAAAAATGTATACTCATATACATCTGATTAACATTTCATTTTAACCTTCATCAATTCTATAAGTCTTGGTTTCTTTCCATCATTGTCTGCATTCTTTATACTTAATTTAAATATGGAATGTGGGTTACTAGGTGAACTTGCATATATTTTATTTTGGACTGCAGAATTGAGAATGCTACTTTGTTTCATCAGATTGTCTGCTATTATCGGTGGTGTTAACAGATTGAAGAATTACATCTACAACAAGTTGATAATTCTTGGATTTAAATGAAGAATACTATTTTAAATGTTTTTCTTAGAGTCTTTATTCATGAATTGTAGTGATATTAATGTATCAATATCTTAGTATCATGTTCTCAAATATAGAAACAGGAGTTGTCTAGATCTTGCTTTCAGTTTGCATTTGATTTGAGCAAGAAACCCGCTAGGTAGTACTGCCGCAACAAAAGCACCATTGCTGATAACTTCTCTTAAAGGGAGCAAAACTTACTTACAGGACACTATACGTTTGTGCTTCATGAAATATATGTAGGAATTTGCATGCTTATGGTTTCTGTAATTAGAAGAAATGGAAAGATTGTCCAAAAATAACTTTAGAATTATGTCGCAAAACGTTGGGTCTTGCTCATGCAACTATATTTCTGAAAGCCAGTCAGTTGAAACAAAACTGGCATCTTCATCAGTACCAGGAGCAGTTTATTTGATCAGTGAAAGGTTGCGTCATCTTCCCATAATCTGCATTAGTATGAAATTAACTAGAATTGTCTGTCTGACCTGTTATTTCTTCGCTCGTTTGTTGCACTATAGGAATGAATAAATGCAGCGAAGCAAGAAGCCCTATCAGCGTTCAATGTTTGTCAGAGTGTGAGAAGAAATTGACAGTCCCTCCTAAACTAACAATCAATGGCAGATCAAGTAATGGTCCAAGTGTTGATACGGAAGATAGCAAATGTAATATACTTGCGGCTGTGAATGGAGCGAAGGAGATGGTGAGGAATGTATTAGAAGACATGCCGTGTGTGTCAGCAAAGGGAGATGGCCCAGATGGAAAAAGAATTGAAGGTTTCCTGTACAGGTACAGGAAAGGTGAGGAGGTGAGGATAGTATGCGTTTGCCATGGAAACTTTCTTTCACCAGCTGAGTTTGTGAAGCATGCTGGGGGAGGGGATGTAGCACAGCCCCTTAAGCATATAGTTGTCAGCCCTTATCCTCTTTTGTAAACGTCATTCTCATGCTGAACCTTTTTAGTAGTTTCAAAATTTCTTTGATATTGATCCGTTAGTGGGTTCTATTGAAATCTCAGTAGGCGAGGAATGTTGCTGCCATAGCAAGCAAAACGGGGAAATATTAAAAATGTAGGAGTTAATTTATAAATATTAAAAATATATGGATTAATTTATAAATATAAAAATTATAAGTTCAATTTATATAAATTATAAATGAGGATCAGTTCGGAAACATATTGTTAATGGTTATTGATGATGCACCTAATTTGTGGTTTCTCCAAATCAAAATGGATAATACCTCATGAGTGGGATTTGAGCTTTTGAGTTGGACGATAATTCCTCACAGTGAGTTTACAGTATGAAAGGATTTGAGCTTTTGAGTTGGACATCATCATGAGGAAAAATAATTCTAAAATAAAAAAAAAATTGATAATTATATTAGTAAACTCTTTTATTTTTTAAAATAATCGAAGACGCGTTCATGTGTCCTTATTTTTTTATTTTCTAAAAAATGCCTCCGATATATATTTTTTTTTTAATTTTGACGCAGTCCCAAAATATTTCTGACAAATTTCCAAAATTTTCAATGTCGAAAACATTTCTGATATGGAATTGGGCTCTTTACAGAAGTATCCGTACTTCATGGCTTCTTACCTGCTAGGCTGTTACATTGGGACAGGCGTAATGGTAGAATTCTGCGAAAACTTAGGACATTTTTTGGGCCATAAACCTAATCGTTGGAGATACATGACGTTTCTAGCGCAGAATTTTGGTGTAATTCCTATGACAAAAAATGAAAGAATCTGACAAAAAGAAATTTGAGAATGAGTTGAGAGTGACCATCCACATTGCCATGGGAAGCTCTTTAAGCTATCTATAATTGTTTTAAGCTGTCTGTCAACCTGCTAGAAGCAAAAGAAAATGATTGTTCTCTGATCAGGGCTCGCCTAAAAATTTGTAACAGCCAGCTAGCCTGCAGCAACAGTACAAATAACAACGGTTGTTGGTGCCAATCAAACGCCCACGGGCCACGGCCCACCAACCATGGTAAAACAAACAGTTCTAAAGAAAGAAAACCAAGGTAAAACAATCATGATTGTAAAGGGCGAGCATTTCAACCATATTTCCAGATATTCCTTGTAGCAATCCCTGCAGGGAAATGATCATCACACAGAAGTCTGAACGTGGAAATCTTTGTCCTCAGCGCTTAAATTTGGAATTCATATCTGACCTGCAGGTAACTACTCTTGCATCTACTCATCCCAAATACGCCAACAAAAACGTTGTCAAGAAATTCTCAGTATTCTATGGCTTTTATTAAACAAATGAAACTGAGATACACGTATACAGCGTGGAGAATTAATATCTATCTGCATTCTTCTGCAGATCCATTAGTGAGCCCCCCTAATCAGGGAAACAGCATTGAAAAATGAGGCAAGCTATATTACAATTTACAAGTGGGAATAACTACAATTGAGCTCTACCTAAGGGCACCTCACATCAACAAGAAAGAGAGCATAAATTACAATGAGCTTTTAGCTTCTACAAATTACAATGTTAATCAAACACAAACCTTATCACGCAGCTAGCACGAGGGCGGTTGAAGCTGCTTCAATCTCCGTACAACTTGCTTCATAGTAGGTCTTGTTGATAGTGAATCAACAGTACAAACAACTGCCAAATGTAAGACTTCAACCAAATCATCGTGGGGGCCAGCATCCCATAAACCAGCAGTAAAGAACTCTTTTGCCCGGCCCTGTCTTAGAAGCATGCACGCCCAAGCAACAATGTTGAAACCATTCCCGTATGAGGAAAACGATGGATCCAAAGCTTTCTTGTCAGAGAGTAACTCTAGAAGCACAACCCCATAACTATAAACATCAGCCTTATCTGAAACACGGCAAGTCATTGCATATTCTGGGGCAACATAACCAAAAGTTCCAGCCACGCCTGTAGTAGCATGTGTTTCAGAAGTCCCCAAAAGCCTGGCCAAACCAAAGTCAGACAAATAGGCATTATAATCATCATCTAGGAGGATATTGCTGGGCTTGACATCACGATGAAGAACACGCGGGACACACTGATCATGGAGGTAAGCCAGTGCACGGGCTATGTCCAAAGCAATCTTATGAAGTACCCTCCAATCCACAGCCCTGGTGGACCTTTCCTGGATAAACTTCTCCAGATTACCACCAGGCAAGTAATTATATATGAGGAACATTTCTGTTTCACTGGCATGATAACCAATAAGCGTGACAAGATTTGGATGGTGAAGCCTTCCAAGTGTTTTAATTTCAGCATGAAACTGCTGAATACCCTGGAATCGTCCAACTGCCAGCCGTTTGATTGCCACTAAGACCCCAGGAGACATTTCTGCTTTATAAGTAGCCCCAAAACCTCCATTGCCAATGCAATTGCTGGCATTGAAGCTCCCAGTAGCCCGCACAACATTCTCAAATGTCAAGGGAACACCAATGTCCGTAAAGACTGTTACTTCCTTTTTAGCAGCTCCCATAATTTTGGACTTCGCACTCCACTTTCTGGTATAAAAGAATAGGACAATCAGAGCTAGAAGAACAGAAACAATGGCCGATGCAGATGCTATTGATGCTATCTCAATTGAATTGAACCCATTGCTCCTATTCCCTTGGCTCTGATTTGTTGGTGAAGCAGCATAATTCTGTGACCCAGTAGTGCTTCCTGGATCTGGAGTTGGAACTGTTAGCGAGAAAACATGGCAAGGCCGTAGATAAGGGTTTCCAAGGACACTACTGCATTTCATCAGATTGTTACTTGATGGCAATGGCCCAGATAAGTTATTGAAGGAGACATTGAATGCTGAGAGCATGGTCACATTTGCTAAACCAGAAGGTATCTGCCCAGAAAGTTTATTGTCATCGAGTAGAAGAGCAGTCAGGTTTCTCAAGTTCACGAGACTGTTTGGAATCTCTCCAGAGAGCATGTTTGAAGAAAGATCAACCACTTCCAAAGACAGCAATTCACCCAAAGTAGAAGGGATAGAACCATTCATTTTATTACCAGCCAAGGAAAGATACTTCAGGCCCTTTATTCGGCTGAGACTGGCAGGAATTTGACCTTGCAATAGATTAGAACTCAAGTTGAGAGAAACAAGAGCCACCAAATCCCCAACACCTGGGGGAATGGGCCCCATAATCTGATTGCGAGACACATCCAAAAGTTTGAGAGATCTGCACGTTGCACCAATGTCAGCTGGAATCTGACCCGACAATCTGTTGTTGCTAACGTTAAGAATCATTTTGCCCAATTCATCACACTTATCAAACAGAACCCCTGGGAATGGTCCAGTGAGCTTGTTTTCTCCAGCTAAAAATGCATAAGCAGTTTGTTTTCCTGATCTTACATGAGCAATTGGCATGGACTGGATAGTACCAGTAAAATTATTGCCCCCAAAGTTATGAAGGACAACACTTTCACCATCTCCCACAAGCAACTCTACAGGACTCCCAGCCTGAGCTTGGTTTGCAAAAAACAATAGATAGGCAGATGATGGATCAAAGACGCTTGAGGGATATCTATCTATGGAAGGAACTGGTTGGCAACTGTTGCTGTGGAAACTGGGGATTGAACCAGACAAGGAATTTCCACTAACATCAAACACAGCCATACAAGGAACCAGAAGCTCCCCAACAAGTCCCCCATTGAGCCTATTATAGCTCAAATCCAGATACCACATCTTATCACACAGACTGAAGCTGCGGGGAATCTCCCCACTGAAAAAATTATGAGCCAAATTGATCATCTCCAATTTACCACAAGCACCCCAGTTACTCTGCAAGTTGCCATCTAGAGTCGCACTTGGTGCCCACAGCATCCTTAGGTTTGGCAGAGTCATAACTTCCATAGGAATTCCACCCTGAAAAAAGTTAAAATCTTCATTTGCAGAACTCGGTTGATCCAATAAATAGTCCCCTCTCGAGCTGTTAACATCCTGGTATGGATCGAACGTATTTGAAAGCACAAGCACGGATAATGCAGAGCAATTTCCAAGCTCATGAGGTATTGACCCACTAAGACTATTTCTTGACACATCCAAGACTTCAAGCTTTCTAAGCATACCAAATTCAGGTGGAATTACTTCTTCGAACAAATTTGAATACAGCAACAGTGTCCTCAAATTACCACAATTCCCTAAACTACTGGGGATCCCACCAACAAAGAAGTTACCTGACAAATCCAAATGTTCAAGTTTCTCACAATTGTATCCAATTTCACTGGGCACTGACCCACCAAGCTGATTCAAAGACAAATACACACCCCTCAATCCACCAATAAATGCAGGGATTGTGCCGTTAATGCGATTACCAGCTAAATTTACGAACTCCAAATTCGCACAATTGGCAAAGGAGCTTGGTATCTCTCCTTCTATCTTGTTAAAACCCAAATTCAAGACCTGCAGATTTCTTAACCCGGAAAAGAAAACTGGCAATGACCCAGTTATCAAGTTACCCTCTAGATCAAGAACCTCTAACTTCTCCATGCCCCATATTTCACCGGGTATCTCCCCACTAAACCCATTAAAGGGCAGTGACAAAACCCTCAGCTCAGTTAACTTGGCAATCGAAGGCAGCAATTTACCCACTAAAACACCACTACCACTCTTACAATCTCTCCTAATCCCAAACCCGTAAAGTGGAAACTGAACAGAACCAGAACAAAAGAAAAAGCTTCCATTTTTACTCTTCTTACCTCTATTATCATATTTGTTACCATACCCAGAGATGTTAAGAGACACAACACGCGAGTTCTTGTTACAGAAAACACCAGTCCAAGAGCAGTGATTGGAGTTGATCAGATTCCAAGTAGAGAGCAAGCCCGAGTGGTCAGACACAGAGTTCTTGAACTCTAATAGCACAGATTTGTCTGAATCGCCCAAAACAACACCGTTCAGCGAGAGATAAAGCAGCCAAAAGAGAGAAAAATAATGCCATTTGATGACATAAGAAGAAAAACAAAGTGAACCCATTTTAAAACCCCCAAAAGGGTCTCCAAATATCATATCGGATAAACCCTATACCCTTCCGTTCCAGTAGTTGCAGAGTAAAAAGAGAGGGTTTTTTGTGTTTTTTTGTCTGAAAACCCTAACCCTAATTTTCTGGGTTTGTTTGGTAAAGGGAATAGAAATGGAAAGCTAGCGAGAGACAAAGGGGAGAAAGAGAAAACGCGTTTTCCTTTCCTTCTGTGTTTTTCCTTTTCTTTTTTTTTTTTTTTTCCTTTTTTCCTTTTTCTTCATTTCCTTCCATCTTCTTCTCTATTTTCTTTTACTTTCCTTAACTTTTAAAATTAAAAAATCAATATAATTACTTTAAAAAAACTTCCAAAAAATTTTTGAGGAGAAATATTTTTTCATTTTGATGCTTTCAAAATTTAGCAACTTAACTCGGATAAACTTATAAAAAATATAAAAAATTTTTACACCCTCTTAATAAGATTTGATTTATTTATCATTCCTGAAAAGTGAAAAGAATCGTGAATATATTGAACTACAATATAATTTTTTCTCTATATAACACATCTTAAACCACTAAATCAAATAGTGTTTTTTAGGATCATTAAATTAAATAATTTAGCTGCAATAAAAATAATATAACTATTGACATCGAACAATAATTAAATCATTAGTAACTCTTACAAAATATGAAAATATATATGCAATTTTTTTATTATTTTATTCATTTTGACTATTTTTTGTAAGGAAAAAAATTGATCAACAAGAAAAAAAAATTTATTGAAATTAGAGAATATTTTGGTGATGTGATTTGGGGGTGGAGGGAGAGGGGTCCCTAGGCTGTCAAATAAATGCATTAGACCCGTCAATTGGAGTTGAAGGGGTTCATGGTCATGGTGGTTGGCCTTTGTAGTATTCGTACTACTAGTAATAGTTGTTTTTAGTCATATAGTGGAATTGTCAGCCCTTTTAAGATGGGATTATTTTTCACCCCTATTTAATTAAAAGTATAATATATTTGTGATCTTTTATATTTAGTATAATTTATTAATTTAATATTTTAATTTATAATTTTATTATTTTAATATTTATTTAAAATACACTAATATAATGATATAATGTATCTATCATTCTTATATTTGTCACTTTTTATTAATTTGATACCTCTATTTATAATTTTTTATCAGTTAAACCCTTAAGATGTGGTATATATTGATTTGCTATTTCATACCATGTGTGCTAATAGTGGTTTCAAAATTATATTTTTATCGAATTTAGGTGTTAAAATGATAAAATTATAAATTAATATGTCAAATTGATAAAAAGTGATAAGTATGGACTATGATGTATTATGCCTTAATTAAAAAAACATTTGTTAAAAAAGAGAGTGAGATTTAATTAAATAATAGAGAAAATAAAAATATTTTTTAAAAAATTAAAGAAAGATTTTAAAAAAAGATTCTTCAAAGTTGAAAACGTGGATGAGGAAGAAGGAGTCCACGTGGGTTTGTCTTTCCAGAAGATAAGTGAGGTACCAGCTTGCACTCAAGCTTTAATTATTGTTTAATGCTAAAAATTATTGTTAAAAAAAGGTTAATCCTTTTTATGCGATTAGGTGCTTTTTTTTTTTAAATGACATTAGTACGTTAACTACTAGAAAAAAAAGGAGGGAGAATTTAATTTTAGATTATGGAAAAAAGTACTCCTGAGTTAGTAGTTGTGAATTCAAATAATAAAATATTTGAATTTTTTATACAGATAAATATGTGTTAAGAGAGTTCTTATGTTCATGTAATTCATCTAATTTCATTTTTTATATAGATAAATATGCGCTAAGAGAGTTCTTATGTTTATGAAATTCAATCGATTTCATCTGAATTACCTAAAATTCTTATAGCTACCGAATATTAGAGTTATGCATTTAAGAGCTAAGAGTGAAACAATAATAAGATAAAGTTTTTATTGTCCTATTACTATAATAATTTGAATGGAATAATAAAAAAAATTATAATTATAAACATAAAAAAAAATAATTTTAGTAACAAACAAAGCAAAATCAAAATCTGCCCATCACTTAGCATGAACTTTTTCAATTCTAAACAAAACTTCAATATCACTAATTATACCAGAAAAACTTGGTAGGTATAAGCCAAGCTATATGTAAGCATGCCCCTGCCCTTTCCTAATTGGAAAAGAAAAATTCATGTCTCATCCAACCTCCAGATGAGAAAATTATTAATTTTATGCTTAATTTTTTTTAATCCAATAATCAGAAACTAATCGAATTTAGCACTTGTAAAAAATTTTAAAAATTTACCGGCGGTTTTGATATTGATCAGGTGTAGTTGGTGTGTATGATTTGTCCGGGAGGCTATACAACATTAAAATAAGTTGAAAAGAAAGCAAACAAAAAGATGTTTAATCTTTGTTGAGGTAACAAGAAGCACATACTTTATTGCAAAACAGATATAATATGTTTCCAGCTAATTACATTGGGTTCTTTAATCCCATTTTTCAAACACACTTAGGCTAAAAGCAAATCCACATTTCAGAT